>JAPYZR010004660.1:0-16418 GCA_030522945.1 Trichopria nigra | reverse complement strand
GTTCGTGTACAGTTAAACGTTGTTTTAACTGTACACGAGCTGTGCATTAAATGGAATTTGGCGCAGGTGTACACTTTCCGTACAGTCGATTTTTACCAGTGCATGCCTATGGCAGAAAAATTTGTCCGCATTAGCTATATTGACTATGCCAATTCTTCATGACAACCATTAATTATTGTTATTGTTTTGACATTGTTGTTATCATTTTTTATTTTTCATATATGACAATGCATGCAGTTTTGTATATATATATACCTATGCCATAAAAATTGTCCAAATTATACGTATACACTATACCACCTCATCACATTGTTTTCATCCTTACCACTAAATACATACGATTACATTACTTCTCTAATCTATTTCGATCATTGTTGATAAACAAAATTGCTAACATTTCTGGCAATTTCTTATATATGAATGAGCACGTAGTTGTCATTATGTACTCCTATGCCACAAAATACAGTCCGAATTAACTGCATTGACTATGTCACCTACTCACAACAGCGAAATGTTGTTTTCGTCCCTATCAATGCATACAGGCGATAAATAATTACATTAATTTTCTGATCTGCTTTAATTTAAACATTGTTTTGCTATTGCCATAATTTTTGTCAATTTCAAGCACGGCGTTGTCATCTTCCTATGCTAATAAAATGATCTAAATTAGGTGTATTGATAGTCCTGAATTTTCATATATACCTGTGCCATGCAGTGTTATCCTAATTAGCTGTATTGACTATGCCACCTACTTCGCAATAATGCAAAAATCTTGCGTTTATACAATTAGGAGTCCACAATTAAATTACTTTTCCATAATATTGTGTCATTTTTCGACATTGTCACAATATTTATCAATTCGTTATGTACGTACACGCATGGAATTGTTATATATATATATATATGTCCCTATGCCATAACAAATTATTCGAATTACCTGTATTGACTATGCTGTCTTCTCACAATGACTAAACTTATTTTCATTCCCATCAATATATATTTTTTATACACATGCATGTCAACGATTGCATTGTACATTTCTACTACACTTTAATTTATTACTGTTTTGCCGCTGCCATAATTTTTGCCGATTTCTTCTATATATGAACAAGCTTAAAATTGTCACGTGTGCCTATGCCACCAAAATCGTTCAAATTAACTGTTTTGAAAAGCATGAAAATTCCATATACATGCACCTAAGCCACGTACTATTCGCCTCATATATCAAAAAGTATTGCCTGAATTCAGTTTATTCACTATGCTGCCCTCTAACAACAGTGTTCAAATATTGCCTTCTTACCTATCGATACAAATAGAAGGTGAACGTGTACTTTACGTTTCTAATCTATTTTAATTCAGTCATTGATTTGTCAATGCCATCAAAGATTTCGATTTCTTATATACGAACAAGCATGCAGTTGTCATATTGTGCCTATGCCATCAACATTGTCAAAATCAACTGAATTCACAAACTTAGAATTTTCAGATATGCCTATGTCGTCAATCTAAATTAGCTGTTTTGGAAAACACCTATGCCATAAGGTATTGTCCGAATTAAGTGTATTGCGTTAACGTTACATATGTATGTCGGCAACCAGAGTATTCGATTGGAGGTAGAGGAGGGGTTGCGTACGAAAAAGTTAAACGAAATTTTCGAGTTCAGCTCGGTAAATATTTATTTCTGTACTCTTGTCTGCCACCGCATACCGCGGTATCCGTCACACCGAAACTTCCGTCGCCGGGTGTACCCTTCGCTGCTTTGTTTCGTCGCGCCGGTTCCACCTTTTCGCCTTCGCTTCCCATAGTGCACATGCGGCGTATATATACGCGCTGCGGTATCGGGGTTAAGGTATTTTATTCATGGTAACTGGTACTCTCTCATGCATATCAAAGTGACTTCCACGGGCGCGAAAACGACGTGGAAACGACCCGTGAGCTGCACAAAGATTGCTGTGGGCATTAAAAGACCCAGCAGCACCGCAGCCGACCAATTTCGCCCGAGTTGTCGTCGGGTTGCAGGCGCAATCGTATTCGGTTGGTGCCGATAACGCCCCGCCCGGGGAATTCCGTAAATTATCAAATTGTCCACGTGCCCTTAGGACGCCATTAAACGGCTTGGGATTCTTTCGTATTTTTTATTCGTCCGCACGGAGGAGATCCTGATTTTATTTGGGCTCCGAGGAAGCTGGATGTATCCAGAAAGCAGGGCAACACGATTCCCTCGGAAAGTGCTGAGACCAAACGGTGTACGGAAATTGTGTTTCTTTACTTCCGTAGAGAAGAATTCAAGGTCCTTTACCAGTTCTGCTGTGTCAAGGGCCTGTTTACGGAACGGGCGCTAAACGCGGTTATACAAACGAAAGGAATTGCTGGAGCTGAAGACCGTTTATTTTGTCAATTGTTCGGATAACACTTTAATGCATTGTGAAAAATGAAAAAGTGGATCAAGATGAAAAAATACCATGCGATCATTTTGTAACTGTTGTCCTTTTCCTCGATTATTTGTGTTTATCCAGTGTTTATCAATTGGAAAACCTGTTCATGTTTACGTCCATTGTACATCCACTGTACGCCCATTGGACGGGTGTATTTAGGGTGGCTAGTACTCGTGAATAGACGAAGATTCAGTAACGTTTCACCATCTATAACCTAACCTAATTGTATTTATCGCCATCTTCATTTCAACTTTATTAAGTCCAATCGAACAGGACATGAACTTAAGTGTATACGTTTAACACCAAGGATTGGTACAATACAATCGATAAATTGTTAGGTATATCAATTTTGGGAAACTGTCATTTGATTTATCAATGAAATCGATAATAAAGTAGATTTTATCAATTATTTGCAACTATATAGTCACCGATAAAGTTAGAATAATTGCTAAAAGCGTCGTTATAACGACGTTAACGACCTCCAAAACGGAGGTAATCGTTATCCGGGTATCAAGTTCCCTTCACGCCCGAACCAGCGTTGCAGTGTATTATCGTATACTAATGGTCTCAAGTTGGGAACAATACGATGCTAATCATAATTAACTTTGCGTCCAATGCTATATACAAGCGACTGGTGGATCTACAGTTGTGCGGTCGGCAAAAGTTCCGCGCAAGGAGTGCTCTCAGACAACTTTATTGAATTATCCGTGAAAATCTATTAGTAATTTATCAACCGTCGCAGTCTTGAACTTTATTCAATAATAATACGCAGAATCCCAAGTTTCCCGCAAATGCTGAATTAACGTCGATGACGTTCAATTGGAAATTCAGTTTTAATCGTAATGACTCGCTCGATTACGGATACATCGACACGTATGCTCGGATATATATAGAGCATTCAAATTCTATCTTTCAAGTTTGAATTTGCTTCTATATCACTTAAATGCATGAATTTACTCATGGTGCGTACGAGTTCCATTGAACGCGGTGTAAATAGAAATATCGACAGTAATTAGTGGCGAGCACATCGAAATCAATAATTATTCCTGTGAGAATCACACCAGCGTTTAAATTTTCATTTTATTATTGAGATATGCATTCTACTTTAGAACCACCTTAAGGGGTTTCTAAACTAGAACAGTTACCGACCGAGGTTTTCAACAATAAAAGTATAAATAAAAACTGGTTCAAACGTTTTTTTTTTCATAAATTATTTTTGTTATGCTGATAATAGAAAATAATTTGTTCCGTATAATCCTAGTTTAATTTTGAACCAATTTCAGCGATATTTTTTCATTGTAGGATTGTACATGGAGGATTGTATATTTTATGTAAAATCACCCTTCCAAACCCCAAATTTTGAAATAACGTTTCAATAATGTTTTATTGTTGAAAACATCCGTCGATAACTGGTTTACTTTAGACTAATGCGGCTCGGTCTATAATGACAATTCTTAACATAAAATATTCAAATTAAATGGAAACTATCGATATATTTTAAGTCCAAACCTATTTTAGGGCACTTTTACGTTTTTTTTTTTTTTTATGGATAAACGTCAAATTACAGGGAAATTAGTACAGAATTTCACTTTAAAAATTCGAATTTTTCTCTTTGCGAATTCTCACCCAATTTTAAAGTGATTTTCCTAAAAATTGAGGTACAACCATAAAAAAAACACATGAAAAGGGCTCTAAAACAGATTTGGACTTGGAAATACATCTAGCTTCTGTTTAATTTGAATATTTTAGTTTATGAATTGACGTTATCGACCGAGCCGCTTTAACTTTCACTTTATCGATCTGCGGTACAATTGTATTGGATAATCGACCTTTCCATAAGACTAACATTTTTTTGTAAATGTATTAACTTTAAATAATTCCCTAGCAGAAAATAATACCAGTTTCCCAGCCCCTATGTTCAATGTAATGGAGTCTAGAAAGAATGGCCACATACTGGTCTTATTTTCTGCAAGGGTTAATTAATTTGAAATGTTTTATTTTGATGTTTTTTGTAATACATTATAAATTGTCCTTTTCATTAATTTAAAAAAATATATGGGAAATACAATTTTTTTTTTTTTTTTTTTTTTTTTTTTTTTTTTTTTTTTTTTTTTTTTTTTTTTTTTTTTTTTTTTTTTTTTTTTTTTTTTTTAATTAATGAAACAGACAATTTAAAATGTATTACAAAAACCATGCGTGAGAATTAACACCCCTATAGATATGATAGACGTCAAACGACGTTTTTCGCCACATAATACCATGGCTCATGGCTCATGGCATATCATGCCTCCTTTGAATTTTATTCTCTCGCAACTATATACTTAAAAGTAAAATTTATGGAGATCCGTGGCTAGTTTTGTGCACACGTGTAACCGTAAATCTTCTTTGTTTCCCAGGGCCATGCATATATATATGAATGTTTTATTGAGATTTAGACGGAAGTATTTCGCTCTATACTGAATTTTTGTTTTATTTTTTCTTCATTTATTCACTGGATAAATTGAAAATATACATAAATATACTGGAAAAATCCGTTTCCTTTCAAGCAAATATTTATTTGAATATAATAGCAAGTAAGTATTTACTTGAATTAAGAAAAGAATTTCTTGTAACTCATTTAGTTTGTTTATACGAGATAGTATGAGAGTTTCTTTGATATATTTTAAGAGCTTATATTTATTTTTCCATCTTTTAACGTACGTGTCAATATAATATAAGTGAATGAATATTGAATGAATATAATATAGTAGATAAGTTACTTCAATAACCAGAACTTTACAAATTAAATATTACAATTTTATTTTGTAAATAACGCAAAATTTGAATATATATATATATTTATTATTTTATCATAAAAGTAGATTCAGTGAATTTATTTACAGTTAAAATCATAAAAACACGTCATTCAAACAATATAATTAATTGTGAAATCATTTTCGTCGTTCCCAGTATAACTATATCAAAACGTTTTACCTGATTAACAAAAAATCCTATTAATATAAATGTATACGGGAGAAACAAAATAGCGATCGAAATTTCTCGGGGTTCGAGTTTGATTTAATTAGAAAATAATTTTCAAAAAGCTATATCCTATCGAGAAATTTTTACATGATTTCAAATTGTATATTGAATCAATAAATTAGTTTAATTAAAATTTCAATTCTACATGAATATTCGCATCGAATAATATGCTTTTTAAGTAGTGATATTTTTATTTTATTCTGATGTACAATATCGGATATTCGGAAAATATGACAAATTATAATTCATCGAGACCTGTATACTATATATCATGATGATGACGATATGGACCTTTCATGTCACTAACGTTCATTGAGGAATTAACGGAAACTGTTTTAAAAAAGTGACGAAAATATATGTATAATCCCCGATACAATTATAGATAGTATATGCAAAAATATATATCCTCTTGCCATCATGCTATGGTCTTTAATATAAAATTCATTTTTATTTTGAACGCGAAAATCGGTCCATTGAACAAATCCCCGCTGGGAAGCAATATATTTGAATATCATTTTAAAAACACAGTCTACACTATGGATTAGTTTTTATGTAAGAGTTCGCAAAATTGATTTACAGAACCTTTTTGTTAACAATGTAAATTTACATTTTCCCTTTAACCGTCCGATTTCGCGTAATAAAATATGTACTCTTCTTATTTTTGTTCGTTTTCTTTTTTTTTTTTTTTTTTACTTCGTACAAATTTATCTAACCCCTCACCGCTGTTCTTAATTGAATTGCAAGCACGCGATAGATTTTCGAGCAAAGGGAAAAAGTCAAACTTGCACAAGAATTACGAAGGTTTTATTCATTACAGGAATTTTCACCAGATACAGAGGAGGATTTTATCGGAGGATAATGCGATGGTGAAAAATGCATTTGCACTTCCATAAAATGGCACTCGTTTTCCAAGTACGTATAAAAAGTGAGCCACAAATAACTTAAAATGACCTAAACTTCAAGTTGAAAATTTGTTCGAGCGTATATAATTAATTGATTTCGTTCAGTTATCGATCAAAGTGTTACAAATATATATTGCTAATTGTAATAATTCCCGTTTCTGTTTGTATCGATATTGTTTAAATTTTAACGATTCTACGTGTATATACGAGAGAAATAAAGAGACTTTTTTGATATTAATTTACCCCGCATGTTTTGTCGATGTAGTTACAATGCTAATGCATAATTGTATGAATATTCTCCAATTATCGCATTGCACCAACGATTGTGAACGTTTTCGCATACTCGAAATCAAATTAGATTTTGTAAGGTTATATTCTCGATAGTAATCAGAGTAAATCAACTGATTGTCGGCGAATAGTCGATGATAAAATTTAAAAAAAATAAAATAAAAATAAAAAATAAAAAATAAAAATTCGAGTACTTATACACCACGATGTCAGAATTTTAAACCTATTTCTATACAATTTTTAATTTCAACTGTTTTCTTTTCTTTCAGTACCGCATAATGAATCTACCTAGACGAACGTCGAGTAATTACAATGAAAATTGCATCATTTATATTTGCATTGGAACTTTCTAATACTCGTCACATTAAATGATAATTATGTATTGTTTGATGTTGCAGAACGAGTTATTGTAGTTACTACAGACCTTCGGGTCTATTTTTAAGGTCATTTGAAGGTCAAAGTTTTTTTTTTTTTAATGGAAACCCCTGTTTCTCATATCGGGTTTGGAAAGAGCGGGCAATTACATCAAACAATGATAGTTTTTAATTTGTACGAATGTGACCCTCGATGATCAAACAAAGGTCAAATGTTAAAACATCGTCCAGAAGCAGTTTTCTTTGAACTTTTCAGGATTTATGGGTGAATAAATGTAAGGTTTGTGGGCCAACGACATTCAGCGTCTTAATCCTTCAAGTTAATTTTCAAGGTTATCTGAAGGGTTAAGAGTAATGTTTTTAATGAAATCCCCTATTTTGACCTTTATTTAAACTTCTGAAGAGGCGATGTTTTTACAAATTAAAAACTATCGTTTCTGATGTAAAATTTCCCGCTCTTTTCGAATCCGATATTAAAAACAGAGGTTTCCATTAAAAAAAAAAACAACTTTGATCTTCAAATGACCTTGAAAACCGACCTGAAGAACCAAATCATTATGACAAATAATTGTAATGACTCACACTGTACACACAGACACACACACCACACAATATATATATATATATATATATATATATTATACACAATAATAGTATAAGCTATGTAACTTTATATCAAGTGATGAGATATAATAAATGCAACAGCAGATTTAGAGTGAAATCTCATGAAAATTGCGCTGATTATTCGAATAACAGACAATCAAAGGACAAAAAGGGGATTTTATTAACTTCCGTTTGAGAAGACCTCGTTTCGAAAAATTGATACCATCGGAACCGAGTTAAAAGGAATCCGACTGTGAAGGTACAAGTCCGGTCTCCTAAGCGCATTTGGATCGAGTCGCATATATATATGCTTGTGTGACAACACGTACAATCGGGACTGTTAGAATATTCGTTTCAAGAAACCGAAGGTTTCCCATTGACACGAAAGTCGTACCCTTCGATACAGAGGATATTCGGTTACCTAATTTTTCGTTTCTCTTTTTTTTTTTTTTCAAAACAAGAATTTGTATTTCAGATTCACACAATTTTCAGTTTAATTATCTCCTTAGGTAAAACAGAAATTTGAAATGAACTTATTGTAATGACAGCAAAAACAGTTTTAGTTGACCCTTGACATCTATACAAATACATAGTCGTGAGGGGCCAATACCTACATCAATAACATTCTAAATGGTTGCCCCCTCATCCTAATGAATTGAAAAGGAATGCTAGTGCCAACTAAAAAGAAATCACCTTGATTGAACTAAACGCATGTCACGTACCATTATATATAATTACTATATATAAGATTTCATGGTCGTAGTACATTGTATCATAAAACCAAAAAAATGTTAATTAAATATGCGAGCAAAAGTTTGAAATATTTTTAACGCTGAGCCCGTATACAGTTTGACGATGAATTTCGCGGATGTAAATTAAGTGGGACGTAATATCTACTTGGGTAGTTCAGTAGCCAAAGCCATCACGAAAGTTGCCGAGCATACTCGGCACTAACTCGGTCGTGTGTCAGGTACACTCAGTGAGAAAAGAGTTTGTTTACAACCCAGCATCGCCTGTATATAGGTGCACGTGCGCAGCAAGAAACATTTAAACAAGTTTCGTAAAATGCTTCCTTGAGTAAGGCCGTAAAAATGTCACTTTAGAAAACTTATGACGATTAATTTTCACGGTAACCCTTCGGCGAAAACGGTTGGCACTCAGCTTGTCCACATTTTGAAAATATAGCCGGTGAACTTTTTTTTACACCTTGGTTATCGTACAGCTAGTCCATCCCGTCGATCCTGAATGGAAAATTTTAAGTCATCCATAAAAAATGAAATATGCTACCATTTAAATTTCTATAATAAATACAGAAGATTTAAATGAATTCATTTGTCGATAATAAGATTGCTTTCATTTTTGTACTGACTGTCAACCTCCAACCTAAAATGCTAGTAGAGAAGCGAATGAAATATTACACCAAGTATCGATAAATATAAATCCGTCCATAATGAAAAAACGGTTCCTCGTTACCATAATACACGAAGTTGGTTGATTAAACTCTGTCTTATTTCACGATGGAGTCGGAAATGTCTGACGGTAATGCAACATCATAGATATTTTCCGAGCATAATGTCGCAGCTAACTACCACCGTATTTCAAATACGAGACGACTCCATGGCGGTAACTTCATTTCCGTATAGAAGACGTTCTATTTGGCCGCGATATTAATGGTGTTTAGTCCAGGGTAATGCACGCGTCCCCGTGTAACAGGAAGCTTTCGCGAATAGAAATGCAGGCGATATATATAGGTGGAACGCGAGGCTTGCTTGCGGAAGCAGGTGAAAGCTCGTCAGGATTATACACTTGCGCGTGCCGTAAAATTGTTAATTATGAATATTCAAATGAAACGAATAGATTTTCAAAATTACAGATATAAATTGTTCTTTCTTTCTTTATTCTTCTTTCAATTTTTGCTCGACTAGGAAAAGGTTTGATTCATACAAAGGCTGCTTGCAATTTGCGTCGACCCGAGGGGATGCTTCCACATGTCTCTGGGTCATCCGGGAAGAATGAGTTTTTCAAGGCACGCGCCATCGAGACGATCTCCAGGACGCTTTTCTTCACGGCTGTTCGATCAACCGGAAGAAATTGCAAGTGCTGGAAAAGGGATACGTTTTCGGACGAAGCGTATTCGCCGTGTTCAACGGATTCTCCAACGGATAAACGAAACTGCTCTATATATATACGAACTCGGCGAATTACGTCGAAATTACCCACTTCGGGACTGTATAAGGTGCAAACTTTTTTACGTTTTGTTTATCTCTCGCTTCGCTGTAAATAAGGTAAATAAGAGGGCGAAAAAGCGCCTCGTGTTTTGTATAGTAGTCGGTAAACTCGCCGGGGAATGCGAGGTTATCCCTACGCGAAGCGCCCTTATCTGCGATTTCGACGGAGAGGCCAGAATTGCTTCATTTAGGAAAAACAATCTTGCGGGGGAAATTGCATACGTGTATTGTTATTCCGTAACACTACCGAGATGTTACGTTGAAATAATATCTTTTTTTATGGAAAAAGACATTCAAACAGATTAGCATATGATAATTGAAGAAAACGTAGCATATACTTTCACGAGGAAAACGGAAAAGGATCCTGAAACGTCAAAAATTGTCACGTCCATGGACCCTCACTATATTGCGGTCTTGTCGACAATTTTTCGAGGGTTCAACGACATGTTGTCGTTGGCCATCTTGAAATTGAAAACATATATACAGGATCGACATTTCGGCCGTCAGAGGTAAATCTTCTTCGGTTTTCATTGTGAAAATATGGATAAAAAGAATTTTTTGTAAATTATTGATGTGTAAAGTGACGCGATTACTTTACGCACACCGTGTGTAAAAGCGTTACTTTGCGCACATTGCGTGCAAAAGTATCATTTTACGCATCAAAAACTGTACGTAACATCGATATTCACACGACAGAATCAGAACAATTTTACTTCACTTAAATTGAAAAGACTGTGATCTCTCTGTATATATATTTAGAAAAGTGACAATTACATTGAAAAAGTAAAAAGTAACACCAGATTTAGATTGATAGCAATTAAAGTGTAATTTATAAAAGTATATATTTACACTTTTCAATTAATAGAGTAACATTTATAGTGACGAAAGTAAAGTCGATTCTTGATTATATCACATTTAACAAGTTCATCCTTATACGTTTCGATGCACGAAAGCGCCAGATTCTTTGGTTTTCTAGATTTGTAATTGGCATTTAAATAAATAAATTAATAATACGAAAATATCTGCAAGATATTATTGTTTCGTTTGACCTGAATTAGAGGAGACCTAGTGCGGATGACAAATCTAATTATGGGACTAATGCTTCAACACCACGTACAGGTACATCACAAGTAAGTACTGGTATATTCGGTTGCTTCAACCACAACTCGAGGAACACATTTCTACGGTTCTCGCAGTATATACGCGGCTATACGTGAAACGTAACTTAGATTCCTATGTAGGGTACAATAATATCCGGTTCATTTAACGAGTTCCGAGCCATTATTTTTGACGGCATCAGAATCATTAATTATAATTTGCCCGGAATAATTATGATACACTACCCGCCAATCCTTTTGTTCGGAGCTCGCTTAATTAATACATATTGAAAGAGTAATCAGTCTTTTATGTTGTATTCCAGAGTGAAGGTATGTTTAATACCTGAAACTCGAGTAGATCAAAGACAAAAATAAGTAAAATAACAGGATTTTTTTTAAATATATGCATTATATAATGACGTGATAAATGATACGATCGTACAATAATAACTAACTACGAATAAAAATGAATTAATCCTTGATGAAGAAATTGAACAAAGCCGATATCTAATTAATTTCTTGATGAAATTAAAGTCCTCAAATGGGTAAATTAATATCAGTAACTGTTTCTTATTGGTCACATCTAGATACCGTGTGTATAAGTAATCTATACTGTTATTTATGAACTAAGAGCCATCTAAAGTAGAATAGTTATCGACCGAGTTTTTCAATAATAAAAGTATAAATAAAAATTGATAGAAACTTTTTTTTTTTTTTTAATTTAGGCTTTGGAAACGTGATTCTATACATCATATACAATCCCCAACAAAATATCGCCGACATTGATTCCAAATTAAAGGAGAACTATTCAAAATAAATTATTTTCTCTTACCAGCAACAAACACAATTAATTTTGATAACCCTCGTTTAATTTTGAACCAATGTCTGGAATATTTTGTTGGGGTTGTATATGATGTGTAAAATCACCCTTCCAAAGCACGAAATGTTTCAATCCTATTTTATTTATGTTTTTCTTGTTTTTATAGGTCAGGTCGGTAACTGTTCTACTTTAGAACCCCCTTAACATATACATTCCCCGGAAAGAAAAATAAATAAATTTGAACTAGGTAATTGTTGACATCAAATACATCAAATACAAAAAATCGTACATTTCATTACGAGTGCGGGAAATACAATTTGGTCCCGAAAACACTCGTACACGGAGAAAAATTTGTTGAAAAATTTACCATTTTGAGGGCAGACTTTCGTCATGAGAAATATTGCCATTTTTTATGGTAAAACATTTTTTTGGAAATTTTACTATGAGTATGGTAAAAAGTGCTATTCATCATGTCAATTTTTATTATAAAAATTGCAATTTTTCTCATGACAAAAGCCTGTCCTCAAACTGCCATCTGGTATGGTAAAATTTATAAGGAAATTTAGGGTATTAAAAACGAGTTTCCAGAATAAAAATATGGTATTTGAAAAACATGCATACAAATTACTTGAAATTATTATATTAACGTAAATTATCAGGAAGAAGAAAAATGAACGAAAAAGGAAACCTTAAATTCTAACCACCGGATTGAAAAAATATGATTGAAATATAATTGAATAATAATAGATATTGAAAAATAATGGAAATTGAAATGTAAAATTGATGAAAGGAAAGCAGTAAAATAACGAATAAAGATTGAAAATAAACGTTGAACAATTACTGAATGTAATAAATGTAGAAATGTAAATGTAATATATATACATATATATTACAATTATACACAATCAAATTATATTTTTATATATATTATATATAATAATACAAATTGTAACTTTTTTTCACATGAAGAAATGAACAATTCAACAGCAGATTTAGGGTGAAATCTAATTAAAATTCCGCCGATTCCGGAGTATTACTCGGGTAGTTACTACTTGTTAGTTGCTTCATGCTATAAGTAGTAACGGACACTTGCCTGACTTGTACACATTTATTTATATACTTACATGTTAAGTAATGTAAGTAAATTACGATTTTTCATTCTAAGTACTATTTAACTTGTATAATTTGAATTTTACATTTTAATAAAATGATTATGGTTTAATTTAAATGATATTGGAATTTTTTGTACATGTAATTTTATAATAAATTCTGTTATTTTACACGAACATATTCTGTACGATTGAAAGCTTGCGTGTGTTCGAGGTTAGGTTTTCGAGGCCTTATTTCAATACAATATTTAAAAGAGATTCCAGTCTTTAATTTTTTTTTGGGCATTGTTATTACGATGATAAATTTTACTTAATATTAACGATATAAAATAATGGGTACAGATGTTACGTTAAAACTCTCACTTGTGAAAAGTGAGGTTATGACAACACGAACACGTGTAATATTAATAAAAGTGCGATTAATTAATATTTAGAATCTATTCCTACCTCATTTCCGTCTATAGTAAAGTATTTTGATTATAAATATTCAAAACATGACCTATCACAAGACTTTTATTGTGAATTTTCCTTTAACCGAAAATCCCTGACTTTTGTATCATTGCTACGACGATCTGACATTATATTACATAGGAACTAACTATGGACATACGTTCCTAATGTCGACGTCGTTCGCTTTATATAGTCGAAACCTTAGATGGCTGCCGGACACAATTACGAATTAGTTACTGCACCCTTACGAGTTTCTCACCACTCCTCAACCCTTTGTTTGACCTAACTCAATGTAAACCTTCACGCGGAATCTTGTTATACGGAAAAGCTACGATATCCCAGTCACCGTGCGATATTAATTGCATACTGAAGTCTGAACTTCACGACTGACGGTCATTGTCAATACACCGACTGTTTTCGAGACTGATATTTCGATACGGTGCGGGTGTCGAACAATAGCTGACTATTGAATTTGTCATGAATCCACGAAACAGTTCAAATTTAGCCGTGTGTCATATATATTTTAAAATAAAGTAATATAATTCCATTATTTAAAGTCGTCTGTTTAGATTACAACAAAAGTCACAAAATTCGTTACAATTGGTATATTTTTATTCAATTTCTCTATTAGTTATTTTATATTATATTTATTTCCGTTATGTTTGTGAAATGACTTTTTTATATTATTATTCTATTGGGTTCCGCATTATCTCCTTTGCCACGCATTTATGCCTCTCGTTGGAATATATATCATTTCCCGACCTTTCGCAGTTGACTCCTCCAAAGTGTCTTTTAGTGATTATTTCGTGGCCAATTTCCGAGTTTGAGAGACATTTTAGAATTGGTCATAAATGTGACTTTTAATTTATTTTAAATTTAAGATGACTTCGGGATATTGATTGGAAGTAAAGGAAAAAAAAAAGAAACCGATATACATCTTGATTAATATTCGTATTATAGTATTTAAGAATTTTTCACGATATAATTAATTACATTTGTTTGGGGGAGGTTTTTGGATATTGTTTGATATTTCGAACCACCTCTCATTCTGCAATATTTTTTTTTTTTAATCGGTACGTATTCATAAATTACTGCCATTACGTTCACAATTAATTTTTTTTTCTTTCGAAATTTGTGGAGAAAAGTTGCACTTTTCGCACTCCACACATAATATACTTTTAAAACATCGAACAACCATAACTAAATAGGTTTTTGTAGTTTAGTAGTTTTAGTTTTGTAGTTATTTTAGTTTTGTAGTTATTTTGACTAATTTCAAAAAATGATTTGACGTACGTAAAACAGAATTGTTTATAATAGAAATAAAATCCAAGAAATGATCAACAGTATTTAATGGGATGATTCTAACAAAAGGCCAATACATACCTTGTACCGATTTCTGTTTTAATTATAACGAATGATTTCTAGTTGGCCCCAGCTGACTATGCAAATACACTTGCATTAGGGGCCAACGGCTGAATTAATGACATATGACATGTTCGAAGACGGCCCCTCATCGCAATGCACTTAAATAGACCGCAAAGGACACCTAATAATAATTCACTACAATAAACTAAATAAATATTGAACTAGGAGTAGGGTCAAATGTTGATGCTGGACTTTTTTGCTTGAAATTTTGAGATGATTTGACTCCATATGCATTCTTGTTAACCAATTTGTTGGACATATGATATCATAACAACTCTTTCAACGTTTCCAAAATAAAAACAAAAATAAAAATAATAAAATAAATAAATAAATAGAATAAAATGAAAAATTTTATTAAAATTAATTTGTTTAAATTTTTGTTATCGCAACATTTTATTATGTATTCTACATAACTATTGTTTATATAACTCTATGTAAGTATCTAGTATTTTCTGATAGTAATTGGTAATCTCATTTCGGAACAAAAAAATAAACACTACGTTATATTATTGTCGCTAACACTTGTTTGAAAATTGAATTTCATTGTAGGATTTCTGATAATAAGTTTCCTATATTTACTCGTGTATACGGGTATATAAAGTTTTCATTCGATTAGAATGTTTATAAAAGTTGATTTAAAAAACAAATATTTTTTTTTTACACTCATACAGTTGTAATGTTATACTATATCAAAAGTTGCCACATTTTATTCCGATTCGAGAAAAACATATTGAAATTGCCCTGTCGGTAAAAATGAGTTTACATGCAGTTTATATCCATTTGTTGTTCGATTTATAAAATTTAATAAATAATAAATTCGGCTTTGTCCAATAAACAATTATTTTTTATCTATATAATTGAATAACGTATTATTGAGTAACGAATATTTTCTTTCTATTCCTTTCCAATTTCGAAATCGAATTATAGTAACCTAAAAACGAGAACGGATAAAAACGAATTTATTATTTACATTCGTTTATGCAAATTGTATGAAAGTTACGAATGAGGGCGAATTTCAATAGCAAAATGTCTATTTTTTCAAATTTAAAAAATATGGATATAGAGGGTTTTCTTAATTGACTCAAGATGAACCTCTCGTTTGAATACTATATGAACATTTTTTCGAAATAATTCACAACCTTCAATAAAATTCGAACGAAAATTTGAACAAACAACAAATTAATAAAAATTGACAAAAAATAAACGGTATTGTTGATGTTGTTGTTGTTCGGTTTTATGCACATGAAAGTACATTTTATAAATACGAAATTAAAATGAATATTTCAAAGTGTATAAAATTGCGTTTATTCATATTTTTTAGAAACAAAATGTAGGCATGTCAGCTCTCGTACCCTCTCTTCATTGGGCGTGCGTTACAAGGCTCAATTTTGCAACAAGAACAAAAAGTAACATTTTTTTACCCAAAATCCAGTGAGCATCGATGGATTTTTCTTCAATAAAATTCAAACCGATGCCATTTATATTAACAATTTTTCGACAAAATTCCACGATGGTCGGTAAATTTTACTAATTTTTGTTCTGGGTGAAAAATTGGGACCTGCATGTCGAAAAGAGAGTCGCGCTACTGCGAGAGCTAACATTTTTTTTTTTTTTTTTTTTTTTTTTTTTTTTTTTTTTTTTTTTTTTTTTTTTTTTTTGTTTATTT
>JAPYZR010004659.1:0-12602 GCA_030522945.1 Trichopria nigra | reverse complement strand
TTGCTGCTGATACTATTCTATTTACCTGTTCTATGGTTGAATGCTTACTTCTAAAACCAAATTGGTGGTCTGGTAATAGTTTGTTGTCAGTAATTATTTCATTGATTATTTGTTTTAACGTTAAAAAAAACAATACTAAAACATTTTTTTTTTTGACAAAAAACGCTTCCTGAAGGCCTCCTAAATTGAACAAGCTTTAATATGAGCCGTCAAACGTCGAAATCGGTGTAGTCGTTGAAGCGGAATCGCGCCCACGCGCAAAAAAAGGTGTTTCGAGAAAAACGCGTTTAAAGTTTGACGAAGAAAAAATCGTATATAATGTTTGTTTTTTTACACTTACTTCTAATCAGCTATTCCCGCACCATACAGGGTTCCTTCTTCGTATTCAAAGAGCAGATTTTGCTGAACTTTGGTGCTAATTTTGTCAATTCTGGCCTTTTTCGCCAACACTGATAGATTGGAAGCGGCTCCGAGCGCGCGCTTCTACCTGTTTTTCGGCCGACGCGCTCTCTCGTCTATACGCTATAACTCGTAAAATAGATTAGATAGGGAAATATCCTTTTGCCTACACATTTTTAAGACCTTAAGTATGAAAATAAAGCAATACAAAAAAAAAAAAGTTTTTTTGGTCGATTTTGACTAGAACCTCCCATTTATGATAAAAAATTACGAAAAAGCGAAAATCCAGGATTTCAATTCAAGCGGACTTTTAATGTACTATTAACTGCCAACAAAACGGCGCTTTCCGTTTTTATTGGCATTTTAGGTCAACCTGTTTGTACTTCAAGCGAGGTGTGGACGTAGTTAGATTTTCCGCCGCCAGGTGCGGTGAACGGCCTCTGCGCTCGCGCATCTTCTTCTTTTGTTCTCGTTATAGAAATGAGTTTCTATATAGTACATAAGAGTACGAGCTGGTACGATCAAATACAATATTGTAAGAGTACTATTTTTGTATGTTATTTGAAATGGATTATGCGGAAAGATTTCCACCGCACCAGAACGTCAAGATTAAAACAAGCCTCATACACGAAGACTGGGTTTCAGCAGTGGCTGAACTTTTAGTGAAATTGTTTATGATAGATATATTAAACCTATTGATACATGTCACGACTAGGATACTTACTGGCTGTTATGATAAAAATGGTTTATTTGAAATGCAGATTGCCGAATTAAAGAAGAAAAATGACATTTCAAATCCATATCGAAGCTGATTTAAAACAACCCAGATTAAAAATCGATCTAAAACACATTTGATATCAATTTGTCAGACGTAACAAGAATTTAAGAAACTACGTTTAATTACGTTTAATTTACGTATTTTTAATGACTATATTGATCACTATAAATTTCAATATAATTCTGTTCTAATTGATTTAATATTTTTAATAATAGATCAATGATAATAATAGAATAATTGAAGTTAATGAGATTTAGTAAATTCATATAGGCCATTTGCTAAGATTCCTTTTATTTTGATTGTATCAATGTTGATCAAAGTAAATCTGTAATAGTCTCTAAAGCAGATCAATTTTGATATCTGCATCCAACTAACTGATCGATTTCTTAATCAAAATTTGATCAATTTCTTTCTTCCTCGGGAAAACAAGAGAAATTCGAGAAGAAACAACATTTCTATGATTTATGTTAATGGCGTCTTAATAATCCATGTCTAGGTATAAGTGTCGTCGCTAATAATATTGGAATAAAACATTGAGCATCTATTAAATAAATAACGAAATCGTTTTATTGGCACGAAAAAATTAATTGCTAAACAATTGAAAGGAACAAGATATTGTTCGACAAACGGAAATTTTTTTAAAACCAACGAAAATTGGCAACAATTTGCAATTATTTTTGCACTACTATGACAGTGCAATCGCGAAATAAAATGGCCATCAATACTTTGTCATTTAAATGCACGTGGAAACCTCTTGCCGACTAATTATCCCCCCTATAATTAATAGAACTCTATGATATTCACAAAAGGATAAATATCCTAGTGCACACTTGAAAGTGCAATTTCAAAAACAGCCAATGAAGGTGCACGCAATTCTCCCTTAAACACCGTCCATGAAGAATGCATACAGATCAATTTCGTTCACTGTCCCAGCCCCTGGTCCCCGAGGAAGAATTCGTCCGAAAAGTCATTATTTAAAACTGAACGGCTATCTGCAAACTATCTGGACGTAACAACAGGAGGATAATTTAGCGACGGGTTGCTTAAGATATTCAGTGGGAGTGGAAAACTGGGCGTTTCCAGGTTTTGTGCGCTAAATAGAGACGTCCTTTGGATCGCCTCTATCTGATCGTCTTCGACCGCATGGTGGTCCTTCGGCGACGAGGTTCTTTTTCATATTTTCCTCGACGACGATCGTTTTCTGGTATATACAGTCTCGAATAGCGAGGCGTTCTCTTAGGGGCGAATGATCTCGACGTTGATCTCGGCAAAATTGCCAGATTAGATTTCGATGCATCCAAGACCGCGATGCTATACTTATTACACATATGCCCATTCACCCGCATGCTTTCGCGTAAAAAGGAGACGCGCGCGAACCGAAACGATTGTGTCCCATTATGTTAAACAAAAATTCCATAGGACGGACACCGGGTCAAAAATTGCTTATTAAAACGTGGCCAATTTCTAATTAAACGTCCAATTTTCTATATATATATAGGAATTAGCTTCATTATGTTTTTACAACAGTACAGTAGTGTTTGCACATACATATATATATATATATGTGTGTGTGCAGCAGGCCGAGCATTAATTTGACGGGACGCGTTCCATCGCGCATTTACGCACGCGGGTCAATCGTTGTGCGTACCATAAATGTAAACTGTTATTTGATTTGTGGTCGAGGAGTGAGTGACCGTCCGTAATGCGTGTCCCGCCCCTTCTCCGATGTATACACGTCGGGGTACTTTGATGGCAAGCGGCTCCGAGTCGAGAAATGAAAATACATTATGCGTGTACGTATACGTATATGTATTTATAGGCGAAACCGAAGTTCGTCCTTCATTATGCCTTTTATCTTCCCTTTCGTCATTTCTTTTGTTGCAGCGGTAAATGAGATGGTGGAGCAGAAGCAGTACACCGAACCCTGAAGTGAGATATATAATTCTGACGTAAGTTTCGCGTGTACGGATGCAAGGACGACTATTACTTATGTCGACAGTTTTAACTCCTTTAAGGCACCATTTCGTGCCAAATATGTATGCGAAGTAATTGAAGGGGCGTAATACCTGTATATATCATGGTATAGTACTCTGTACGGGCGAAAAACACAATACAGACGTATACGAATGTAAATTCTATTGAAAAAGCTTATTAATAATGAATGTTAATTGAGAACTAACTATCCAGATATTTCATGTTAACATTGAGACCATTACTTTGTAATTAGAAAGGTGCCAATGATTAGCACCATTACTGGGACGTAAATAACCCGTCCGTATTAGTAGAAAACTATTATTTTTTATTTTTTTAATTATTTTGTTGCATCTCTTTTTTCTACACACAGAACAATTTTCTTGGAAATTTTAATATGCCAGATGGTATTTTAAGGACAGACTTTCATCATGAGAAAAATTGTTATTTTTTATAAAATAATAACTTTTATTATAAATAATGGGATTTCTCATGATGAAAGTCTGTCTACAAAATGCAATCTGGTATGGTACAATTTCAAAAAAAAAAGAAAGAACTGTTCTCATTGTAACAGCAAAAATCCACTGCTACTTCCCTAGTAAAAAGTACCTGTGGCGCTAGCTAGCGCCACTGCGTATCATCGTGGTATTGGCTAGCCCCACAGTTATGTTCTATCAGGGTGGTTCATTCCATATGGTTTTAAAATATTTTATAATTAAATAATATATTTTACAAGTCAACTAAAAATATTATATTATGTGACATTGAAGATACAGTAAATAATGGGAATATTTCCCGTCCACAAGTGATCATTTTCTAGTCACGCCAAAAGAATGTGAAGTGAATAAAAGGAATAAAATTGATTTTTGATAGAAAAGACTTCAAACGTTGTTTTCAAAAGAAAATCTTTCTGCTACTAATGTGACATAATCTATTATAGGCTTATGTCACATAAAGGATTAGTCATCTGCGTATGTGATCGAATGTCAATTCAATTAATAAAGAAAGAGATATAATCTTTAGATTCATAACAGATAAATTCGTTGGAGAAAAGTTAATTTATCGATTAATTTCAATATTTTACAAATGATTCTATAAAAATAGAATAGAATATTATAGTTAACAATACATATATATATATATTCCTGAAAACAACTAATGTTGGACGTCGTATTACAGGAAATGCCGATTTTCAATTTTTTTAGCACCTGCAACCGAGAAAATTGTCTTAGGAGCGGTTCATTATATTCAATGAGTTTCCATTTCAAGGAACATATAAACTGATTAGTATAACGTAAAAAGACTATTCCATTCAAAATTCAAAAATTCAAAAGTTATATAAACTTGCATAAAATGTATAAAATCAATGAAAACGACATAATTTTTGTAAGGTGCCAATAATTGGACATGAATCTATAGCTGGGCAGCCTAATCAATATGTCTTTAGAGACATATATAGGGAACATCGATTAGGTCGACCAGCTGTAGGTTCATGTCCAGGCATTGGTACGGTATAGCCTTACATGTAATTTATATTTTATAAACATTATTACTATTTTAAATATTATTAAATACATTGGAATTTATATTAAATTTATAATTTAATAACGTTTTCAATTTTTGAAGAAGTTTCAGTCGTAATTCAGATATTTCTATAATTCAGTATTCTAAATTGTTTATGTATTTTTAAACCTATAATTTCTGTAAGTACACTTTGAAATGTGTGATATCTGCACTAAAATTGTTCACAAGTTTAAAATGAAAATTTGTTTCTTGCATGTCTCAAAAATGATTTGTTACGTTGTTTCATGAGATCCAATGCACAGAATCTGTTCAATATAATTTTAAAGACAATAAACTTTTTTTCGAATTTAACAATAAAGCGTATCAATTTTATATAGCATTGCTATTATATGATATTGATTCACGTAATAATTTTTTTTCGAGATAGGGATTTAATGAGATGATATTATTAAGTACAGTGATTTGAATTACTACAAGCTAAGTAAATGTTTTGCATGAATTTCGCAAATATATTTTCAGACGATTGATGAGATGATTTATATATATATATATATAAATCATATATAAACGTAGGTAATTTTGCGACAAAATTGTTAGTTTACTTTGTTGCTCCACTTATACTCAGAGAAAGTTTATTTAATATAGCTTAGAAAGCTACACTTGGTTACATTTGTCAAAAGCGAAAGTCCCTTTTTCATTCTGATAGTTTCCTGTAAATGGATATCCTATATGATGATTATACATTGGAACGATTAGGGCGGGTGTCATTTCGACTATAAATGATCGGGACCGGAAAATTTCAGATATCTTAAAAGCCGGAGATGCAATCAAAATATTCGTATTGCGTACAGGTATTCGAAATCTTTTATTATAGCGACGCCCATATCTATAACGATAAATTACGATTTACGTGGAAATTAACTTTTAATTTTATTTTTGATACTATAGCTAAAAATTTAATTTAATACTTTCGAACTCGGGGAAGGGAGAAAGGCTAATGCATGTGGATTTTATTAATTCTCGGTTAAAATATATAACTTTGTTGCAGTACAGATTGAAAAAAACTTCAATATGGCGGAAGTCTCAATCGTTAATGAATATATAGTGATAAAAGATATTAATAAAATGAGAACTTTTAAGAACAAATTATTTTCAAAGCAGGTAAGGAAAAATAATAATAAAGTGTTCGCTTAATTATTCACGATTTTCTGTAATACGTTATGTAAAATCAGCCCAAATTCTGAAAAAGAAACGTTTTTTTATTTATGTTTTGAGGTTAGGTCGTTAACTCTTCTACGTTAGAACCAGATTAACCATTTATAATATTTACTACAATATGTACAATATGCACAATATAATACCTCATGCAATATACATTCCATAATAAGTCTTACAATATTAGTCGCAAAAATGTTTTAAGAAAATTTCGTTAAAGTTTATAGCCGTAAAAATTACAGTGCAGTGGTTTTAATTAAACTTGCAATTTTAATTTATGATATATAAATATAATACTCGCGCAATACCAAGACCTGCTAATAAATATGACTTTAATATTATATACGTCTTTATATGATGAGTATAGAATTTTATTTATACATCCTGATAAAATTTAAAAGCGCCTTATCAATCATCTAATAATAAACTTGTTGAATAATGCGGTATTATGATTCATACGCACGCGTTGAAAATATTGCAAGTTCATTCAAATTAACAAACCGTTCCGATTGAGCCTGGAAACATCCGTACATTTATTATGTAATTATAAAAGTAGTAAAATTTTTAACTGTTTTACGCGGGCTTTCTTTGATTATTGGTTAATAAAATTATAACTTAATAAAGAAAAAAATAAATAAAAGTGGACATGAAAAACATTTTTTAATTAAAAATAATGATTTTCTTGATTTTTTTTTTCAAAAACACAGTTGTTTATTACTCAACGCTTTCCTTTGATGGGATTTTTATCTAAATACTTTTGATTTTCTATTCATTTCCTGCAGAATTGAGATTACTTGTAAAAGAACATAGATTTGCATTTCGAATAATGGAAATTCTAGTTTATGGAAGTATTATGCGAAATTTTACTACAAAATGTTTTGGAATGTGTCATTTTGTTATGCCTATGTGATAATTTATTAATTACCTTTTTTTCATGATTACTATTCTCAACTCGAAATCATGGAATAGAATGGGAAGTAGTTCAATACGTTTGATCAAAAACGTTCTTGTAACTGCTTTAAAATTAGACGATATAATCATTTTGATTTAATAATTATATGCCAAAGTTTTTAATTCATATTGATGCATTTGTGAACATTACCACGATACACTTCCACATTGATGTTACTGCATTATTCATTTTATACGATCATAAAATCTTAAATTGACGGAGGAGATCAGATCTGCTGTTCCTACTTGCGGGACACAAATTACAGCGCCACCTAGCAGATCGCGGCCAAAAGTGAGTTTCACTCAGTCATACGTAAAGGTGGGTTTACAGAAACAGGCACTTTTATGAAATCGATCAATTTGCCTATATTTATAAATGAAAAACAAGTTCGCACATAAAACAATGAGAGTTCAAAATATAGAAACTTGCAATGAAATTGTAAACTGCAATGATCGTATAATTAGCTTGCATTTAATGTGTCAATGCACTTGCAGTAAATCGATCGAATCCGATATTCAGAGTTCATCTAACCGCATTCAATCTATTTATACACTTACAGGTACCTACAAAGAATTTAAGAGTGAAATTCAATCCAGGTTAGTTATACGAAAACGCTTTATTTAATCCCTGCGCGCAAAATGTTCCCTGTGATGAAGTTTGACTTGGATGAACTCGAAACGTGAAACCATTCTCTTATGCACGTTTTACCTGCGTTTCACGTTTGGATTAGCACATATGATGATTTTAAATGCATCGCGTTTATTTGAACCCCTCTGCTTTGTGCACATAGCGACGTATTTAATTAAATACTGTAATCAGGCTAGCCAAACGAAAAGTATATTCAATTATCAAATTCATGTGTCGATATATATTTGCTTAAATATGGTTATCGTGTCAGACGGTTACATTACTGGTTATTGTCACTACGAAGAAAATGTAACTATTTTTCATAAAAATAATAATGCTTAGGCATACGACGACTTTTCATATGCATCTGTCTATTTTTCTGAAATGGCCTTAAAACACACATGAAATTTTAAACTACATAATGTAAATTTTTTATAACGGTAATAGTCTACAATAATCAATGTCAAGAAAAGTGCGTAAGCTGCCCAGGATTGTAACATTGCAAACCATTTTTTCAAAACGCAGAAACATGAGTAGGATTCCGAAGAATTGAAACATTCGCATGTAACTGCTTCATCCGTATTTATCTCCGTTTCGAAAATGCAACGCCTACATATCGATGTTTCTTTTTTATGTCGCTTAACAATCTACTTTTGGTTTTTTAACGCGAAGAGCTTGGTCCAGATGGGACAGGAAGCCGTACAACACTGGACCGCGATAAAAGCCTTTAGGCACCTGCCGGATCGCACAGATGCTCGCCGCTTGATTATACAAATGAGCTACTCACTGGATCCACCCGCTTCTCTCTCTCTCTCTCTCTCTCTCTCTCTCTCTCTCTCTCTTGCATGTAAGTATTATAGTATTACTTCGATATACAATACCTTCATCTGCCCTTTAAACTTGACAAAAAGGTATAGTTAAGGATTATCATATAATAGTCATAATTTGATTGTTTGAAGCACATACATTTTTGGTCAATATTTACAGTCAATTCGGCTACATATGTTAATATCCATCTAATCTGTGAATTAAAACACAACTTAGAAGCAGAGAAAGTATATGCATCACTGTTACATGCAAGAGAGATATAAATGTAAACAGAGTATATAGAGGTATTATTTTATATAAATGACAGCGAGTATCTGAATACGATTGACGGTTGAAAGCTCCAGATTTTCTGTTTCCCTTCAAATAATGTATAATTGAACGTCTGCATTACAAAATTACTTTCCTTTCTTTCACGTGCATTATATACACATTGTCCATATAGTGGATGTCATTTTGTCATTTTTTATGATTTTCTCGCAGTTCTTGTTTATTCATCTATCTATGCTACCAAGAATTGTTATAAAAAATCGTAATTACACTCGGCATTTTTATTGACATTTATACATCGTTCCTGGATCTCATAAGTCTTAAATTAATTCTTGGACACTACAGTATTCTAAACAGTGTTAATTAATTTGAACGAATTAAACATGATGACATTACGCTATAGGGGTGGGCAAAAATATCGGTATTTCGATATCGCGATATTCGAAACCAATTTTCGAAAACGGGGATATAATATAAAGAGACATTATCGATATTTTGATATTTTGATATTATCGATATTCTGATATTATCAACATTACAATTTTCCTAATATATTATCGATATTACAATATTCTGATATTATCGATACTGTACGTTTTTCTATTACCGATATTTCGATATTCTGATATTATCGGTATTACGATATACTGATATTATCTGTATTTTTTCTGACATGTTAATAATCGTGTAATATTGTCAATATGATGATATATTATTGATATCATTTGAATTTACTGTAATCAGCATAATTACGGGTGAATTGAAAAATTGTTGACAATTCGATATTATCGATATTTTGATATTTCAACATTATAAATATTTTAATAATTTGATATTTTGATATTTCAACTTTATCGATATTTTAATAATTCGATATTATCGATATTTTGATATTTCTATATTAGCGATATTTTAATATTTCAATATTATCGATATTTTGATATTTCTATATTACCATCATCACGCCGACAAAAAGTTTACAGAAATGACCGCGCCGATAACCGGGACAATGGTTGTGTCATCTATACATATAGTTACAACAATTCTTCCTTTTTTTCATGGGCTAATACATTTTAATCGTTGATTCACGTATTATCGCAATTAACAAAGTTACCTTTAATATCATCAAAATTGTCACCAATATTACAATAATTAACGCTGTCATGATAATCGTTATCAGGTTTGACATTAATCTCTTCAATGATGCTAAACATCGATATTCACATCGTCGTCCATCCAGTAGTGTGCTGCGCATCATAATGTCGTATTGCCTTAACATATCGTATTTATTGCATGATCGAGCAGTATTACATACCTTTTCAGTTCTCATAATAGTTATTATATGTTATCAACAAAGATATTAGGTAAGGTAATGGACAACACTATTCAAGTTCAATCAACTTTCACAAAATTGGATTTTATTTCTTGCACAAGAACTAAAATTTCAATAACATCGAATTGAAATTTATGAAAGTTGATTGAACTTGATCTGTGTTATTGGCCATTACCTTACCTAATATTTTTGAATAATGACATTCGTATCTCACAAAAGACTGCCATCAGCTTTTCTCAGGTTTATCCATGTATACTTGATATCTGTAACTAGAAAGTCTTATGTATATTAAGTGACAAATGTCATTTATATACGAATGATTACGAGTATAGAATGAAAAGTATCCATTAAAAGCAACTGGAATTAATGATTTCAAGTCAGGCACTCACGTGTCAAAATGAGTTTGTAGAGTTTTACCTTGCGTTTAGCCACATACATAAACACCCCAGGATCATCCTACGTCAATGTATGGTTTAATTCTAATCATTAAAACGTCATTTAATCGATTTAATAACAGATATTTTAATGTTCACGTTTCAATATATGACTATCTCTTTTCTAAAACACAGGTATGTTAATTCCATACTTTGATATCCGTTGAATGGCATCTTTCCAATAGCCGACTCACAAAAAACGATTCGATTTTAACATGTTGACGCTCATATAAAGCGCCGTTCAGATATATACACGAGTAAATTAATGATTTGCCTATTTCTCGATTGTTTCTTTGCATAATTACAACGTTTAGATAATTATATCGTAGGATTTCAATCTTCCGACCCCGATAGCGGTTTCGTGTTTTACCAGAGCCGCTCGCATATACTTCTCGTGTCTCGAAATTGGTTCGAGGAAAATTTGACAGACCGTTGCATGATTTGTCGATCCATATCGATCTTGTACCCGTCGAGCACGAATCTTCTAGGTCTAGGTCTACGAATGTCTGGAGCGCCTTATATAGCTTCCGAGACTCTCAGATCGCGTGCTCGAGAACGAGACATTTTAAGCGGGGGCTACATCTCGAGACGAGAAAATTCTCGATTTAATTTGCCGGAACGAACACACGAATGCGCGTTATACAGTCACGGTGGACACTGCGCCGGCCAACTGTCATTTTGAGGAAGCGTGGCCGGCACGTGCGCATCCCTCGATCCCCTTTGGATGCCACCGCTTATACTTTTTATTACCGTCTTACTCAGTTTTATCTTGGATGATAACTCATATCTTGGCCTTCGCGTGTATATTATATATGCTCACCCCGACTCTCAAATTGATTTTCCACTCTATACGGAGCATCACCGTAGGACAAATAAAAAGGTGTAATAAATAAATGTAATGTTTTGAACGTTTCCACCTTCGAACCGCGCCAACAGCGTACCAGGGAATAAAGAAATATTTCATCGTGTCGGCATCAGGTATATTACCATAATTTAAACACGTGGCATATATGCCACAATGTGGTACTGCGTATTAGATATATACGGGCCGCATTTCAACAAACGTCTTGCGTTATTAACGTAAAGAAAATATGGGCTTCGAAAGACCTGGGGGGCGGAATTCGGTTCCTTTCATATTCGCTCATTTTCTACCATGATAATACTCTTTTTTCCGCAATGGCAGATTTATGTCATAATCAATCGATTGATTGGGTGTGTTGAAAAACGTTCAAAACTCATTAGGAAGTAAACGGTACGAGTCGATTATTTTGAAGCACCCTATTTAACAGGAGACAATACTAATTCTCGATTAAAAAATACATTAACAATTGGCGAAACATCGCTTGTATAGTTAATACACAAATTACAATTTTAATTGTGTTGGATAAGACACACATTTCACATAATCTGGCTCCTTATGCTCGGATATGACGTTTGTGTAAATACTTGAAGGCCTAAACCTACCCTGTTCTAATGTCGAGGGATTTAATTTTACATTTTATCCTTGTATGATGTAAATGCACCATTTTTTATCTTAAAAAATTCTGTAGCAACAAAATAATGCTACGTATACGTTCGTTTTGCTATAATAATAAAGTTTAAAAGAGTGACTCATATTTTTGAAATAAATTTTATTAAATTTTATTTTTTCAAAACTTTTATTCCAAATATTTGAAAATTATTTCGTATAATTAATTATTTCGATCTTCTAAACAAAAAAATTATAAAATTAATATTAACACGATTTCGAATTGTCCAGCTCCGACGGTGAAGGTTATGTTCAAAATATAAGCAAAATATTGACTAACACGTATAGCAACAGAAGTTACAGCTGCTAACAATGGTATAATAAGGAAAATAAACAGAATAAATTTTCAAATTTTCGAATTTACGAGTTTTCAAGCGACTCGCCTATTTGTCGGATAGAATATACTTTTCTTATAATACCGGCGTATAGTCCGATTCCATAAATTCTCGCGGCGGTGATAATTAGGTACGCATGTTAATAGTCCATATACCAGATTTTCTTCGGATCGATTGATCTGCGCGGACCTAAAATCAGCCATCGAATATCCTTAACTCATCATGTCCGAATGGCAATCATTGAAATATTTCATTACATTGATATAACAATACAACGATCTTGATGGATTTCTTGTATTTTTATTATTTAAACATAACCCTGGTAGAAATTGCAGCCATTTATTGGACATTTATTGTCCAATATTTTTGTAAGATGCCTAAGAAATAGATAATGAAATTGGACAATTTATG
>JAPYZR010004658.1:0-11918 GCA_030522945.1 Trichopria nigra | reverse complement strand
AGAAAAATTTTCGAAAATCGCTCAAACACGTGACCCGATTTTTCAAAAAATCTATTTTTTCTGAGGGGTTCCAACCCGCCCACCCCAAGGGGGGGGGGGGTGGAACCCCTCAGAAAAAATAGATTTTTTAAAAAATCGTTTGAGCGATTTTCGAAAATTGTTCTTTCAAAAGTTACAGGACCCTTTCCAAACTTTTGGTACACCCTGTATAGGGTATTACGTTTACGGAAAAATTGGACGAATGCAGTATGTAATCAAAATAAAGTGTCTATCGTTTATCGATGGTTAGATATCGAACAGAGGAACTTTTTATTTCCGTCCACGTACTGCAACAAGGGGTTGCAGTATTCGTACAACCCATACTGTATGCACCGGTGCAGGTGTGAAACTTGAAAGAAGGAAAAGTCGATGTGAAAAACCAAATTGGCAGATATGGTAAGAAAAAAACAACTGTGTATAAAAAAATCGATACACCGGAACGGAACGTAATCGTTGCACAAATACTTATACGCAACGCGTATTGCTGAATTACGTCCAGCAACATATATTCCCGTAAAAATTGATACGATTGAAAATGCACGCAATAAAAACACCCATGAACAATTTTACACGAGGAGATTCGAAAATTCGTCGAATTCTTTACCCCGCGGCTGGTGTTTGACTGCGACTGCTTGGGGTGTCGGAACTCGGAAGGGTCAGTAACCGCGTGCGGAAAGCAAGACTGTTCGGGGCAGGATGAAGCGAAGTTCGGAATCGAGGCGGCGGTGCCAAGTTTAGGTCGGGGTGGGCCGATCGTCGTCAGCACTGTTCCGCAATATACGCCCCTGCGCTTGTGCCAGCTGCTCGCACCAATCGTAGAGCACCGCCACGCAACGACGCCAAGCCCAGTTCCAGAGAGGCAGCCCTGCAAGCAGTTCGATTCCCTCTATTACGAGCACGTTTTTACGAGCGGGACGCATCTCTATTCTCGGCCTTCCGTGCTTTTCTTGTACCGGTTTGTTTTGCCAAAATTCACTTTTTCGCCTCACGTGGAACAATACGTTTCTACAGGGCATTGTAGGTAGAAACGTTCATTTCTATTTGGATATAGTGCGAAGGTGTGAATTTCGAAGCACCGCCTTCATCGCCGACGACGCAAAGCATCCTCGGAGCAAGAGCATCGTCGATTTTGTTTGGAGCATTTCGTTATACGGGAGATTACATCGGATCGAAAATCTGTGGGTTATACATATACGGTTGAAGGAGCACATGATCGAGGGGACGATCTTGCATATCGATTGGAGGAGTAAGTTGACCGCGACGATCCGAGTGCGCAAGACGACACGGCCTATGGGCGCTGAGCTATTCACTGGCTGAATAAGGTAAGACAGCCTCCTGGGGTGATATACGCGATAGAATGAGATAAAGCGAGGAATGGATTTTGCAGGTGGGATTTGCCGCGCTCGTCGGAGACGAGAATCTTGAATGTTTTTCTCTCTTTTTTCCCCTCGAGGCCTTTTAGATCGTGGCGTGGGTACGATCCTCTTCTTTTTCTCGAACGGGCGTCCCGGACCTGCCCGCACGAACGGCGCGAGATTTAAAACGCATAATTGTTTTCATTTTTCTTTTTTTATGTATATAATTTTTTATGAAATCGTCTTTCTCTACCCTGCTTTCTTCTCTTTCATTTTCCAGTCTAAATGTGGTGCAGTTTTGAATTTGTACTTACTCGCCGGAGCTCAGATTTTGGCTTAAAATCACTTGTTCGTATGTTAGGCAATAGATATTTCGAAAAACCCTATAATATGGTGCAATTTAAGTAGAAAAGCTGTGCTTTTACGTTCTAATTTCATTGAATTTTATCATAAGTACGATTGCAAGCAAACGCGTCCTGAAAAATAGTGATTCGATTTAGTACGATTGAAATAAAATTTTTCGTTAACTCCATTAACCATCTGATTGCTATAGTGTTGAAAAAAAGTTGCCATCGTGAAACAGTGACTTCCGAAACCTCTAATAAGATAACATCATGTTTTAAAAGAAAAATTTTTTCTCTACCATTTTGCCATTAAAACTATAGTATCGCCACAGTGTAACGGAGTTAAAGAAAATACTTTTTATTTATGTCTAAAATAAAATGCGTTTTATTTTTTTATTGTTTTTTTTTTTTTATTTATTTAATCATAGAAAAATATACACACACAATTCCGTATTTTATAATTTTACTTGCATGTAATAAAAGATGTGATAAAAGCTGCAATAATTATACATGCTGCAGTTCGAAGCATGGTTTAACGGAAATTATGAATACAAACAATGTATGGAGGCTTATAAATAGAACAGGTGCTTTTAATTGTCTATTATTCCCGGAAATTGTTTAAATCAATATTTTGCCTTGTATGTATACTTTTTATACACAACGTAAGAAAAATTACAATATTAGAGCCCAAATTTTGAGTGAAAACTTTTCTATAATTTTAAATTTGCACTCTTTTACTTTACGTCAGTAACCATTCCACTTTCTACTTTAGGCCATCCTTAATACATACCAAATATAAATCGTTTATCACGTTTTCAGTAATAAATTGTAAGTATTAAAAAGGTTACAACATGTTTTTGCTCTCGATTTTCTTTTATATTGTTTTTTAAGGTATTTTTTAAATGGAACTTTATCTTAACATATTTTATTAAAAAAAAAAAGTTTAGAATACATATGACTTTGAAGCTAACAGCCGATTCACAGTCAGCAATTTGAACAATAGGAGATTCTTTTTATTTTAAATATAATCCCAGTACGATTTTACATTCATATTTTTGGTTATCTGTACGTATAATGTGTGGTTTTCAAATCGGCTATTAGTTTCAGCGTCATAGAATATATAATCTTAAATATATCAAACTAAAATTAAATGCTATTTGCAATAAAAGAAACATATTTATAATATGTAAACTCGCGAACAGAAAGTTTAAAGCTTATTATCTATATTTGAAACACTATTAATATAACGATAAAAGTTTGCAATTCTTCCTGTGCTGATACATTTTAACATGAAAATCCTAAACATTATGAAAATAATGTGAATACAATAATAACGAAAGTAATTTTCAAACTAAAACTTTTGCATATTTAAGTAAATGACAAAAATTGTTAAATCAACGTTAGATCAAAACCAGTACAAATTGAAAGTTATCACAAATACCTACGCAATTGTATTTATAAATTTTAGAAAATCACAATTTGAAAACACCTATACTTGGTATTTACACAAAATTGTAAACACGTGTTAGAGTGCGAACAATTAAACACAAAACTGAAGCCACTATTCGTATCTTTTATCCAAATTTAAAAACGTTGTTTCATACGCAGATTAAAATTATTAACACTTTTTCCACTTCACGTATTCGGAAAGTCACTCTTTATCAACGAAACATTAATTGAAAAATTTGAAAACTCCAAAAAACGTGAGAAACGGATATTTTCAGGTTAGCAACGCAAAATATCCGAACGAAATAGGATTCGTTGACTGCGATTGTTAGAAGCCGTGCGAAATCGCCTTCGCTCTGGAGCCCGACACTCCGACCACTTTTCTCGATTCTCTGCGTGGTACGGCCATATTACTAGTGTTACGATCCGCAACAGTGACGTCACGGGCGACGCTTGCCACACAGTCAAAGAGGCCTTGCCTTGCGCGCGAGTCCGTCCACTCCGTCTGTCGGAAAGGCGTCACGGAAAGGCGTCCTCTCGATAACGACACACCTATTTCGTACCTCGATTCACAAAACTAACATCTCTGATCAAATGTGCAGGAAGCTGACACCGGGTGCCGAGGACTTGACTCACCTCCCTATCTGAAGACCGTAACACCTCCAGGAAGCTGCTACGAAAATAAAACACAGCAGGTTTACAACTTGATACGAAAACACAATCCAACGAAGGTCGTTCAAGATTTGCTGTTACGTGTCTTAGATATGTAGTAGTTCCATTACTGTTCCATATCAAAGACTAATACATTAGTCTGGAAGAGATTGCTTCGGGATTAAAGCGGTGAAATAAATAGGTGTATTGTATAGTTTGTACAATCAAGATACTGCCATGTCACAACCTCCATCCATGAAAGTCGAGGTTAGTAAAAATTCAGTACATTTTTTTACATTGCATAAATCATTTACATAGTATCATAGAATAATCATTTGTAATAAAAGAGTAATTGATTTCGATCGGTCGGAGAAACTTATTTTCTTATCGACGTTGATACTCACTTTTATTGGCAAATGTTATAACTCCGTATACTAGGCTTTTAATAACATGAGACGAAACGGAGGTGTGCAATATATGCAATTTTTAAAGTTTGGCGTGGTACTGTTTTCGTTTAACAGTTGACGGCAGTTGAGTGCTGATAAGCTACCTGATATCAATGAGAGAGGAGAGACGGAAAATAATTTTTATCTCATAACTCATTCTTACAATCTCTAGAAATAACTTTTATCACGTCGAGTACAATTAGTACGAAATGAACGTATGTATTCTATATGTTGTAACAAAGCGTAGTAGAAAGTATATCAAATCTAGATTGTTATATATTTACATTTCAAGTACGATACAAAATATTGGAGTATCAGTCTGTGAAAAAAGTGTAATGTAATTCTGATAGTCCTGCTGTTCAGTATAAATTGCCACTACCGTTTCTTATTGGAAGTTATTGAATTATAAATCGAAGCTTATACTAAAAGATAAAAATATTATACAAATAAGTCATGTCGGTGGGGGTGAAAAAAAAATGAAAATCTACACGACGATAATGAACCCTTAGCATGAATCGCATGAATGCTCCGAGTTGCATATGGAAACTAAATAAGAAGCGTCGCGTATTTACCGTAAATATTGACAAAATTGTAAACAATACCGTCACGTGGCGGAGATCAGAAAAGGGAGCGAAGAGGCGCGATTTTCGAGGGCTGGGGAGGAAGGAGGTGGGCTTTTCGGATGAGCACGTGCGCTTAGGTGGAGTCGGTGGAGTCCTGCGGTGCGAAAATGGGTGGAGGCTGCACCGCGAGGCCTTCCGCGGCGTTATCGTCCTGACGGTCGCGGGGGCCTCTCCAGCGGGAGCGAGCGAGAGGGCGCAATAGAGGGGGTCGTTTCGCGAGTGGGCGGGTGCGAGGCCGATTCTCCCGAGAGAGAGAGAGAGAGAGAGAGAGAGAGAGAGAGAGAGACAGAATCGCGTTCCCCGGTGCCACTCTATATATATATGTGTATGTACACTATAACGAGGGGAAATCGTCCCCATCGCTGATCATCCCCCTCCTTGCTTGCGCTTCTCCCTTCCTCTTTTCGCTTGCCTCCCTCGCTCCGTCTCGTTTTCTCTTAACGACGATCGAGGGCTTCGGCTTGGAAGCATCCGTCACCGCGACGTTGTTGGCCTTCCTCTTTGAACCCTCTATATACTCTCTTTCACTCTCTTTCACTTTGCCTTTATGATTGCACATATACATGCATGCGTGCGCATCTATATATGTGTACTACGTGTCGGTGACGGTGGTGACGGTGACGACGGCGTCGGCGTTTCCCGATTTCAGATCCGGCGAGAGGCTGTCGGTCGTTTATTTACACGGGGGGAGGTTCACGGCCGGAAGAGTAATTGCGAGCATTTTGCGGCTAACGCTCGGGATTGGATGGGGTTAAGTAATTAGGGTGGTTTTCTCGGGGGATGAAAGGATTATTTCTTTTCGATTCGTCGGTTTGTAAACTTGTTTATATCGCCTTTGCTCGATTTCAATATTTATTTCTCGCATGTCGCTCCGTTGTTTTCATTATGCTTTTGCCTTTTTCTTTTTTTGGTAGCAGCTTTTTTTTATTGTCGAAGAGCAATTTTTAATATTTTTTTAACACTTTGGCATTACGGCAGCTGTTTGTTTTCTTGGTCATCGTGTCTTCAGGTTTTAGTTCACAATTTCCGTTACTTTGTTTTTCTTTAAACATTAGTAGCGTATAATAAGAGTAAAGCGACGGGGGGAACATGTGAAAAACGTGTTGTGTATAAAAAAAGAAAGGTCCTGCTAAAGTCGTAGTTATTGCATGGTAGAGTTATATTTGCATAGTTCAATTCAATGTGTTTATGATTTTTTACCTGTGAAGTCGAACATGGATGTGACTAATATTTATATATATAACATTGATTGTAGAAAATGTAGAACCTAAAGTTTTGATTCATCACATCGTATTTATTATTTTCAATTATATAACTTTAATTCTTTATGAGTAGATGTGAAATTGTAGGACTTTCCTTTCCATTTTCTCCCACGTTGAAAAGTTGAAATTGAAATTGACTTGAAATACATTAGATTGATGGATGTGTAAATTGTATCAAGTAACTAGTTCAATAAATTTGTTCAAAGTAACCAGTATTCGAGTAGACTATATTAAAAAAATTAAAATTACAACAGTAATCAATTTTTAGTGACTGTTTTAAGCGTTGATTTTCAAAAAGTTCATAAATATCGTCAACATTATTCGTTAAAATTCTTAAAATTAGGTTTTATTCACTTCTCATACAAATTATTAAAATATAACGTTCATTTCATTTTTCATTAATTTTTATTATTTTCCTCCATTTTTATTAATAATCATCATTAATTGTGAATTGAAAAATTGGCATTTCTCAAAAACTAATAACTTCAACGCGTACTAAAACAAATGGAAGTTTTATAATAGTTGGAAAAATAATTTTACAAAACGATACACCGGGTGCTCCAAAAATGTAAGAATTACCATTTCATTTCACAAAAATCTGAACCTTCATATACAAAGGTTTTGGTTCCGTTAGTATGTCAATTCGCTGTTTCTTCTTTTCGGAACAATGCTATTTTTATCTCGGACATTCCCTCTGGTGCTCCTTCCTTGTTAATCTTTTTGCTTGGCATTCATTCTGAATGCGAATTTACGCATCAATCTAATCCTAGGTTTCAGACATTGACAATAATTGAAACCCAGCAATTGCGATTGAAATTAGAATTTAAAATAACGTTAAGTTATGAATAATGACCGAACATTCTTCTAAAATTTAATTTAATTTAATAAATTTAAATATTTATTCAATTCGATAAAAAAATGAAAACATTGGCCAATTGAAAAACGTAAGAACGTTAATGATGTTTATTATATATAAGCGCTTTGGGCAAGCGACGCCGAAAAAAGGCCGGGTTCGCAATCTCGATGAAAATTTCTCCTCTCTCACTATCTCGTCCTTTATTCTCAAGCGGCCTCCAAGTCCAAGGTTCCCTGCTATGTCCCTTGCGCCACATTCCAGCGTTTATCCCCACTCTTTCGACGGCCGGTATGTATGTAGAATCAGTACCCCAGCAGGGGCGTATTGAGGTGGGCCCTGCGTAGCGTTTGCCTATCCCGTTTCAATGCACGTGCTTTGTCCGTTTACTGTGACAGTTACATTCGAAACCAAATAAGTTAATACGATGCCTCTTTTTTCATCAGGATTCGTGCAAAAGCTTGGCTCGAACGAGAATAGATAGTATTCCCATCTTCGCTCAGTCCTTGATGAGATCAAGATAATTATATAAGGAGCTTGGCTCGATTATACATGAACGATAATAGTTTGGAGAACCAGGAACTTTAGAGACATGCTTCAGAGACTGCAGTCGCTTAACGAGTTGAAACAGAAAAGAGTCCAAGTGTTTTACAAATATTTCGTTGATACAGTATTGTTTCTAAATTAGTGTACGAATATGAAATTGTGAAGTGCGAGGGTAGAATAGGAAAGTTGTCTTATGAAGGATCCGCTGCCATCAGAATGCAGGAAAGCGCAGACAGCACGGATATCACCCAGGTCAGGAAAATTGCAGTCGAAGCATGTCAAATGAATGTTCAGTGCCGGATCCTTTAATTTATTCGGAGCTAGAAATTTTTTGTTTGATTTTGTCATGGTCCATATATGTATGTAGACCTTGAAGATTTTCATAAGGGGAGCCGATGTGTAAGTGGTGAGCGCGCTGGCTCCTTAAACTGTAGGCTCGCAAGTTCGAATTACCGTCGTGTAATGTTTTTCCGAATTTGTGACGGAAATATTAATACGGAAGTTAAGCATTGCTATCGAGGGTTCGAATTTGTGGCATCCGTCTATCTCTGTCGGTAGTTTTCGGCACCTTGAACGGTTTTCCTGTGGTCGGTATGGCCAGACGGGCTAGATCGCCGATTTGGCCGTTCACGGGGCCGATTGCGTTGCGATACTGTAGGATTATATATTTTTATGCATTGTTGGCCTGTGAGGGATAACGATAAACCTTGCTCGTTGAACCACAATCGTATAGAGTAACAAGTAAAACTGACCTATGTTCTATCTCCATATGCATTTTCATTAAGAATCTGTAGTATCAAAAAGTTTGGTGTAGTTTTTGGAGCAGCATTCAGTTGTTCAGTGTCTTCAGTTTTAGATTTCTGTTTTGCTTCGATATTAGCCTTGTGTTATTTATTAGTCGTTTCTGGCATCTTTTTATTACTAGTAAAATTAAAATAGTTTTCGAGCGGTTAAAGACGTTAGATTTGACATTACAGGACGATATAGATGAGCAGCACGATGGCATGCAAAATCAGGTGCAACAAGATGGGACGGAGCAACAAATTGATCAGCAGGCTAACCAGCGGTATCTGAATGTTTTGCAACAGCTGCAAGCACAGCAACAGCAGCAACAGCAGCAGCAGCAGCAGCAGCAGCAACAGGATATGCAACAGGCTCAGCATCAGCAGCCGCAGGTTATAACTCTGCAACAGCTGCAGAATTACGTGCCTTTACAAACGCAGCAACATGATCAACAGAGGCCTCAAACGATATCCGTTCAAGCACTGCCTCAGCAGTTTTTACAAGTATGTCAAACTATATTTCTTCGTTTTAACCGTTCTTTTAGATTTACATTTACCGGTATCTAATATATTTTGTTTTCTATTCTACTCGGCTCCTAATTACAATCGTTGTTATAATTATCGCGTACAAAGGCACTTGACTGACGTTGGTCCATTAAGTATATATGCAAAAGAGTATTAATTATCAATTTTATTAAAGAGTGCACAGCTGGTCACCAGTCAAGCTCAAGCGGCACTCCAGCAAACGCAGCAGCAGGCACAGCAGCAGTCGCAGGTACAAGTTCAACAGCAGGGTCAAGCGCAACAGCCTCAACAGCAGCTTAGCTATAGCGTAATACCACAAATGCAAACAGTGAATCTCGAAAGTCCGGATGCTCTGTTCATCCCTTCGTCGGTGCATCATCAAGCACAGCCAACAATGCAATTAACGACAGCGGGAGGTCAACAACTACAACTTGCCAATCAGCAAGTGCAACTGGCCAATGGGCAGACGATTATTACGCCGCAACTCATCAGAACTCCCAATGTCTTCCCCACCTCTATCATTCAAAACATCGGGGGACAAACTGTCCAGCTACCGTCTGGTATGAAACAGAATTATTGACATGCTACAATTTGAATGTAATTTGAATGTGTCGATAACATTTAAACCTTTTTTGTTTACTTTTCTTTAGGGCAAAGTGTTCAGGTGCGACCGCTGCAGTTCCCCGTGCAGCATCTGCAACAAACTGTGCCTGTACAAGTTCCGGTTAATACCAGTAATGGCCAAACGATCTATCAGACGGTGCACTTCCCAGTGCAAGCGCTGTCCAATGTTTCGGGTGTGTTCAACATGCCCACAACTCAAATGATACCGCAAATTGCACAGGTAAGATTTAATTTCTTTTCCAGTCGACTTGTCCATTGTCGAACTTGAATTCATAATTTTTATTTAAAAATCAATATGTTATCTTCGTTTTGATGCGGCCAATATCAAAATAATGATTCGGTTCCAATAATCAATTTATTTGTGCCCTTAAATAATAATAATATTTGATTGCAGCAAATGCCCCAAATGGCGCAAATCATCACGCCGAACGGTCAGATTCAACAAGTTCACATCGCTAATCTGGCCCAACTTCAAAGTTTACAGGTATAATATACTTAATTTAAAGCTCAGGCGTTAATCCGACGGGTTAATCGATATTTCGTTCAATTATTTATCCGACATTGATTTCATTAGGGTCAACAAGTTGCACAACAAGTCGTTCAGCAGGTAGCTCAGCAGCAGGCTCAGCAACAAGTCGTACAGCAGCAAGCTCAGCAGCAGGTCGTACAACAGCAGCAGGTAGCACAGGCACAGGCGCAAGTCCAGCAGCAGCAGCAGCAGCAGCAGGTCCAACAGGTTCAGCAGGCAGCGGCGTCGACACCCGCATCGACGGTGTCGACCTGGAGCACATCCGTGTCCGCGCCGAACAACGTTCAAGTAAGTATAGTGCGAGTTTGTGCGCCCTGAAAGAAAACGCGAAGTATCGACGGAACAACGAAAAATTAAAATTAACGATCGATTTGCAGGTTGTGGGAATCGGTTCGTTAGGTAGGAACGTCGGCGGCAATGCGAACGTGATAACGACTAAAGACGGACAGAAGATCGACGTCCAAACTATCGCAACGCTGGCGAGACAACCGGATCAAGAAGGAGAGATCAAAGTTACGAGTATCGATGCCAATCAATTGGCAAACAGTCAAGTCATACATATCCCTGCCGCTCAGCCTACTCAGCAGACCGTACAGCCTCTTACGTTAACCGGTAAGTGTATAATATAGTCATCGATCGATATCAAACTTGAGTACGAGTGATGTTATATACGGAGAGCAGCCTTGAACATTTTAATGTCGGTTCGTCGATGTGAAATATGTACGTAATAATTGTGACTCGATTGTAGGTGCGCAAGGTCAACAAATCACGCTGATTCCCGCCTCGGCGCTAACGAGTCTGACGGCCCAACCGAACCTGATGCGCGGCTTGAACGTAGGCGGCGGCATGATGCAGATCCAGCAGGGTGGTACGAACAGCTTCGTGCATACGGTCCCGGTCCAGAATATTCCGGGTCTGGGCAATGTCCACGTGATATCGGCGAGCGCGCTGCAGCCGGCTACGGTACAGACTATACCGACGGCCGCGGGCACCCCGATAGTGAACGCGCCCACGGTCCACATGGAGACGGGTGACCCAAAGTGGCAGATCGTCCAGACGATACAGTCGAACGGGACGATTGCCGCCCAGCCAACTCCCCAGGCGCATCAGCACCAAGTGAGTAATACGAGTGCTGGGGGCGACGATACGAGCAAGCAACACCGTCGGCGGGTAGCTTGCACCTGTCCTAACTGCGTAGATGGTGATAGGTAAATTTCATTCTTCTTAGGGTGTTAATACGTCCGGTAGCTTGAGCTAAGGAAGGACTTAACACGGGACTAACGAAATCAAATGTCATCGACAGGAATCGCGACTCGACTCGCAAACGTCAGCATATGTGCCACATCGCCGGGTGCAACAAGGTATACGGCAAGACCAGCCACTTGAGGGCCCACCTGAGGGGACACAGCGGGGAGCGGCCGTTCGTTTGCAGCTGGATCTACTGCGGCAAGAAGTTTACGAGGTCGGACGAGCTGCAGCGTCACCGGCGGACCCACACCGGCGAGAAGAGGTTTCAGTGCCCGGAGTGCACCAAGAAATTCATGCGCTCGGACCACCTGACCAAGCACATCAAAACGCACACTAAGATCCGCAGTACGGTAAGTCGCGAGAAGTACACTGTAAAAAGTGGAAATGAATTTTACCAAACACTAGTGGTAAATTTCAGTGATCAAAGTTTGGCATAAAAAATAGGTAATGCACTGTTATTTTTAGCATTACGCGATTTTTTTTTTTTTACAGTGATAGTTTGGATTCTTTTAATCCAAAAAAAAAAGAAAAAAAGAAAAAAAAGAAAAAAAAAGAAAAAAAGAAAAAAAAAAAGAAAAAAAAAAAAAAAAAAAAAAAAAAAAAAAAAAAAAAAAAAAAAAAAAAAAAAAAAAAAAAAAAAAAAAA
>JAPYZR010004657.1:0-16412 GCA_030522945.1 Trichopria nigra | reverse complement strand
GAAGCGAGCTTCGCGCGATAGCGCGCCAGGGGTCCAGGGGGCGGAGCCCCCGGTGGGGTTGGCGGCCGAAGGCCGCAGGGGCGAAGCCCCTAGTTTTTGATTGCATTCATAATAGTTTTCATTTTGAAATTATTTATTCATATCTCAATGATTTTAAATACATTAATTAATATAATTTTTATTAATTTTTGTCTACAAACATAACTTAATAAAACTCTGCATCTTACAAACAAAACTTGTATTATAACTGACCTCTATTATAAGGCCTAATTTTATGATTATAGGATGGTGTAGTACATAAGCTGTTATCTGCGGCTTAGTTACATAGTCATAAAATTTATATTTCATAAAGTTACATGACAAATGTTAGCATAAGCGAGAATTTGTCTGAGATGTCATTATTAACAATGATAAATATATATATATATATATATATATATTCTAAATTTCATATAAACTTATATTTTATTTTATTTATCTCATACGTTTTATTTCATATAAAAATATATAAATTTCATATATTCTAAATTTCATATAAACCAAAATGACAAAGTCAAAAAATGATTTCAATCTCAACGGTTCAAAATTGAAATAGAATAAGCTAATGAGTAAAAAGTAAACATATTCAATTATTCAGAATGAATGTGGAGCCCGGGTTAAAAAATTGTCAAAATTTGCTATTCTCACAATTTAAGAAAACATATATAGTATAATAATGAATTGAAATGACGACCTTATTCATCCACAATATCTTAACATAACCTTATTCATCTGCAGTCTTAATTATCGATTTTTCAAATGATACTTTGCATATTTCTTGCCTTTTCAAAAAAATGAAATTACCCGCTATTTTAGAACATAGACCACAGAATAGTACAAACATTCTTTTTCGAAATTTTAAGAGATTTCTACAACGTAGATACCCAACCTATATAAAAAGTATCATTTGTTCGATTTTATCGAATCGCAATGTCGATACCGTTGAATAAGCAAAAAGGCTAATAGCTCAGTTCTCAAACTTCTCGAAAAATATCGCGCAACAACCATGAGAAGGGTCGAAAGCTAGGGTGGAGGGGGTAAGGAAAAGAGAGAGAGAGAGATAGAGAGAGAGAGATGGTGCAAGGCCATCAAGTGCTTTTTGCGCCTCTGTACAGGCAAGGGCTTCGATTTTACTGCGAACGCGCTCGTTACGTGGCTTAAACGCTGAAAGCTCACCTCGTTTGCCATAAGGGCCGCATCTTCCCCCCCCCCCCCCCCCCTTTACTCCTTTTCCATCTTCACCCTTTCCCGTTACTTCTCTCTCTGTCGCTCTCTCTCTCTCTCTCCCCCTCCTAGCGTCTCGTTCTCTTGGCGATCTTTGCTTCGGAAATGTTCGATAGCAGGAGAGTGTCGTCGTTTACGCTAATGGCATGTGATTATCAGCAAATCGCGTTCCTAAAAGCAGAAGAGTGAAGGCTCACGCTCTACCCCCGTAATAAGTAATCATAGATGATAACGACGGTATCAACGTTTAATGGAAATCCATACAGATTTTCTAATCGAGTATTGAGTCTACTTTGATCAATGTTGAGTTAAAACACTGATGTAAATATACTTTCATAACAATAATGTGCGGCAGTTCTCAGTACAGAAAAACGGTATTTCCCGCATGTGTGGGAAACCTAACAATAGTAGTGTAAATATATATATGTATTAACGGGATGTTACAAAATCAAATTAAATGTTAAGGTTTAAAATTGTTATCTTTTGTTGCGGTATACAAGTAGAAGCAATACTTGATTCAAATGATTCCGAACATAAATGTCGATAAGCGCTTCCAAAAATATGTTTGATGTGTAAAATTTGAGATCTGTTAGGAGCATGTTCAGATAATATGTTTATTATTATATATGTATATTATAATATATTTCTTTTATCTACTTATTTTAAAAATAATGAAAATAATAAGAAATTTTGTTATAATTTCAATATTTTTTGTTATCAATTAGTATGCAATCTGTCGTAAGAATGCAGCATCGATTTTTGATAAAAGATTTTAAAAATTGTTAACTTAGATTTTTTGAGATAGTAGTAGCACAATTACGTGAAATTTTTTACGTGAAATTTTGCATTTCAGTCGGCCATATTAGGTCCGCCATTTTGAATTTTACAATTTTGACTACAGATTCGTGATCAGCGACCTCGAAAACCCCTGAGTAACGATTTCCATTCAAATTAATTGACTTTTGAATTTTCGTCCGCTATTTTGCGTCCGCCATTTTGAATACCCCAATTTCTATTACGTAAATTTAAAGTAGTAACGATTTTGATGACAAAAATAATTCTTATTATACGCGCAGTAATACATTTTTTGTACGTGATAGGAAAACAATAAAATATTTTTCCTGTATTTTGGAGTGTGGGCGTGCCGCCATTTTAAATTTTCAAAAGTGCCCAACGGCAAACAAAAGTAGACAGGTTTGGCTAAATTTTCGTTGTTGCAAAAAATTTTTTGGAGCAAATGAATTCTGGGGAGCATGGGGTCTCCCATTCACAAAGAATGCCCCATATATATATAGGTATATGTGTTACTTGAATTACTGAAATCTTCCAAGCCATTCGATTACGGTTCAAATGTACGAATTGAGTCACACGTGATAATCAGGTATAACAGTTTCAAACACCAAAATGTCCATTTAGGCTTATGGTTATAATTTAACGAACCTCAAACTCATTAGCATCGGTCTGTATGCAACGAATGCATATTGAGGGCACTATATTCGATCAGAGAAATTCCCTAGGTGATTTATCCATCAACTGACTCACAGATGTTCGATTTCAAACGCCTGGGCTTCAGCACCTCGCTGAGCTAACTTGCAAATATATAGTTATAATTTATATCGATGTCATTTTCATAATTGAATAATCTACCAGTTTGGATCATATCCGTATTCAAACATTCCTAAAGAATAAACGCAAGATTTTTTTATCCAGATTCTGTTCGAGAAAACGAATTGAACACGTGTATAATAAACTCCATTTACACGTTTTTTCAGTCGTATAGGAAGCCAAAAATATTGTGAAAAATAAATGAATGAATTGCACATTTCCCTCACCAGTGAAGAAATGTACTATTTCTCTCTTAAGGGAGTTTCAAAGTGAAAGAAATGTTTAAAAATATTTTTGCGATTTTGTAATAAATGTCGTTAAACCTAATTATACGAAATACGTTTTTCGTAACTATTAGGTTAATTAAAAATTAATTTACATATATCTGCATTTCCGAGTCCATTTATATACTTGGACGAAAGAAAAGATCTCCAAGACACAATATTACGACATTGTAGATTTATTGCGGTTTGTTTTACAAAGTAATTATCGGTATACTAGGCAGCAGCGGAGCCTTGGTTTGCACGAAATAAGAATTTCGAAATTCATGTCGATAATAACTGTATCGTGCTGCTGCATATACTCCTATATAGTGTAGCCGACAGTTTTTAAGTCGTGTAATTATATATCAACCGGATGTGTAAACCGGAACACGGCTTCGACGAAAGATTGAAGACGAGGAAGTTGCGAGAGGATATCGCGTCGTGTGCCAAATGAGTAATTAAATCCATTATATGACAGTGATTTATGGAAATTTATGAAAATTGCCATTGTTCTACCGAACAACTTTTCGCGTTCATGTGTAAAATGTATATATATATATATGTTTTTAATGCAATTGTTATTATGTTGGCACTTCAATTTTTGAACCCTTTACATTTTTCTTATAATAGATTTTTTCTGGTTTGGCTTCAGTTTAGAGCCACAAACTTGCGTCATTTCGTTAATGTCGTTTCTATTGATGCGTCAATTTTTTTCATTGTTCTGTCACTACATTAATTTCAATGCATAATTGTTCCCACATGTTTTTGTCAATTTTCATATCTTTTCTTTTTACAATGTCAAATTTTCGTCAAGTTTCGACAGTTTTGTCGTTGAAAAACAATTCAGTAAATTTTCATTCTCCCTGGTGAATGCCAACATTTCATATGTATTTATTTCCATAAATTCCGTGCGTAAAACACCGTCTTCTCGCACTAAGCAGATTTTAACTTTAACAAACTTATTTTCTACATATCTTTTCAAAACACGTTACATTTAATACGATGGCACCTATCTGAGAAATTGTAAACAAAAGCAACGAGTCCTGTATTGTGCATATGTCATGGCAATGTCAAATTCGTAGTAAAGTAACAAAAAAATAAACAAAGTTTTAAAATCTTTGTTCCGTTTCGTAATAATTAGTTTGCCTATAATTCAGTACATAAAAATAAATAGATTCTTTTTATTGACGGCGATGAAAGTGTACGAAAAAGACAAAATAATGTGCAAAGTCATACATTAAATCATGATATTTTTTCAAAGAATATCGACGTTAATGAAAGAATATTATTTCTTCGTACTTTTTCGTATCGAAACATAATTTTTACAATTTCGTATGTTGTTAAAAAAAAAAGAGAAATAATTTTCAATGTAATATACAATAAAGTGTAGATCAAGAAGGCCCCTGAATGCCGCGCTTTCAAACGATCAGTGGAGGCCATCCATGTATTGGTAAGTTAACAATACTTTTATTTTAACTGTAAATATACGTGAAATAATAATTATTGCTATTGCGCGAGTACACAAATAGAAAATAAAGGCAATTTTAAGAATTCGTTTGCAGAATGCTTGCAATATTACCCTTTAAAATGCTTTAAGAAGGCAATCCTTCTGTTTCTGTTAGGGATATATTACTCTTATATAACTTGGGTAAATGATTAGAATTGTTTATAAATTTGCATATATTGTTCAAGTTAAAAAAAAAGAACAACATATAAAACTAAGAACTGCATCTCATATGTGTATATATATTTGATTTACAAGCAAATGGCCCCTACAGAACGTGCGAATCTACGTTACTGAAGGGTCTTCTCGCTTGTACAAAAAAAAATAATTCAATATTAAAGACGAAGTACCGATAAAATATTCCTCCATATCTCGGATCTTTTCAACAATGACATACCTCAAAATTCTTTTGAAAAAAATATTCCCGAATATCAATTGTTTATAAACAGTAGTAAACGAGAATAATGAAATACAGAAACACTTATGTGTAATAATTTTAAAAATATTTAGTCTTAAACCGCCGCAATCATCATTTTAAAATGAATTCGCATCCATTAAATTCATCTAAATGTGCAAGTTTACAAAAATGTTTAGTTCGTAATTTGTAATTCTGAACAATTCAAACAATTGAAAGATCCTAGAACGATAATGTTTTCAAAGAGTTTTATTATTTAACGACAGAAGCAATTTCTAACTCAATTTCTTAAAAATGTTTGGAACGAACATGGACTCGAAAGTCACAGCGACATCTACCTGCGATATCAGTTTATAAAGTAAAATTTTTCTCAGGCAGTTTTAGGATCTAAACTACGTCATTTGAAGTCAACAAAGAGAGTTCTAAAGTAGATCAGTTACCGACCGAGTTATTCTACAATAAAAATATAAATAAAAAGTGATTGAAACGTTTTTTCAAAATTTTGACTTTGAAAGGGGTGATTCTGCACAACGTATACTATCTTGAAAAAAATATCTTTGAAATTGGTTCAAAATTAAACGAGCATTATCCGAAATAAATTATTTTGCTGCTGCTAAGTGAACATAATTAATGATTATATATGATATGTAGAATCACCCTTCCAAAGCCCGAATTTTGAAAAAAACTTTTAAATCCTTTTTTATTTATACTTTTCCTGTTTTTAGGTTAGGTCGGTAACTGCTCTACTTCAGAACCCCCTTAAAAGAAATTTAGAGCGTAATAAATGTTTCGTCAAGAGACTTTTCATTACAATTGCTTTAAAAATGAATTATTCTTATTTGATGTGAAATGCACTCTCAATTAATTGAATATTTATCTGAAGAAAACCTAACCTAACTTTTCAAGCGGAGCTGATTTCGTCGCTCCAACATGGAGTGAGATTTCACTCGGAGTTTCTGCTTACACCTGATAATTCTCTCCTGAAGTGTACAAATAGACATCAAATTCCGACCGATTGAATTTCCTGAAAATTCAATATTGGCACGATTCTATCGCTCCAAATCGTTGCTAACGACATGAAATAATGGAAAATTGACGGCAGCAGGATTATCGGACCGGAAGTCAACAACTGGGAAGTAAAAAATGACGAACAAAGTTCGACGACGTCGATATCCCTAACGATATAACGAGGGTAATGACGCGCGTCACGCTCATCGAGATCGATTCCCATTGGGCCGCAGAAATGTGGTCAAATAACACTATTCTGTGTACAAATATATATACATATATATATATATATATATATGCCAAGAAATATTGCTTTCGAGGTGTTCGTTTGACGTTACGATAACCAGATATCGTGTTTATTGCCTATATACCCGCGATCGCCATCAGGAAATTTCGTTTCGTGCCGAGTTTCGATCTGATCTTACTCTCTGCTACCTAACTGTATTGGAAATCCCACACAATACATCGTATGTAATAAAAGTTTACTCGATAATATTCGAGTTGAATATGAAATGAGGATTTTAAACGGGTTTTACATTTTTAATTCTTAATTCAAGCGATAACTGACATAAAAAGGAGAAAATAACCACAAAAAATGTATTGCGTGCCTAGGGCGGAAAGTTGACAATGTCCGCTTACAATAAAATTTACCCCGTGAAAGAGGAGAGAATAAAATGTATTAGGAAAGTGTCATTTTTTTAAATCTCAGAATAAAAACGTCGTGTCAATAAAGTCTACTATGTCATAATTCAAGTAATAATTATATTGTATGCCAAGGGCGGAAAATGGATAGTTGTTGGCTTTCACATCATTCTACACATATTCTACAATAATTTCTCTCCTAAACTCAAATAGTAGCATAAATTACAAACAATTTCCATAATTTCTATTTGTAAAATCGGTTCAATACTAAAGTTGTTTACATTCAACTCGATAGTTGGCGTTTGAAACCCTGTAAACATAATTGTTTCCTGAGTTACTTTTTGTTTTCAAAAGAGAGAGAAAAAAAAAACAAGAAATAGAACTCTAATCTGTTCCAGATTTTATTGAAAAATACTTCATAATCTGCAGTGTAATTATTCACTTTCACGTGCAACTCGGCAGAGTTAAGAATCCCCGTTGTACCGCGATCGACTGTAAAGTTGGAGCTCACGCCATTCGTTGATCAATGGGTAAAAACTCGACACGATAGCCTTGCTGCATGCGTTGATTCGCTTCTTCATTACGGGGCTAAAATAGAATCGACAATACGACCTCGCAACAAGGCTGTGCTTAGTTCCTACTCACTAATCGATTTGCGTGATTTTGACGTCATCATTTCATCTCCTTCTTATAAAACGTCTAACAAAAACCTTTTCGGTCAATTTTTAAGGAGCAACCAATAAACGTAAAAATCGATAAATGTGAATGAATAATTTGGGATTTGGTAAAAGTTAAAAACTCGTCGATACATTACCGTATCGACCAAATTAGTTTGAAAGTAGTATAAAGTAGTATATAGTTCAGAGCAGTGGTAATGGGACCTTTTAAGTCCGGCAGGGAGCAAAGTGTGACCACGAACATAAGGTCTTCGAAAGTTATGCCAACGATGCTATGCGCCTGCAGGACAAGATTGAGGACCAACCGCGTGGAGAGTTATACTTCCGAGGTCAGCCCGCAAACTCGTAAACAGTGTAGACTCCGGTGCAAGTCCTACTGGTTTGTTATTCAAACGATTAAACGACCCGGTATGATATCAACCCAAATTTAGCCGTTAAGACGCGCGATCACTCGACTAGCAGGAACTTGAAATTACAATTTGCGATTGCAATTTGTCAATTTTTTGTACCTATATATATATACTTTCCGCGCATTTGATTCACAACTTATTACGTCATAATTCGTTTTGTGATTGTTCGTGGAAGAAATTCGTACAATAACCTTTCGAAAATATTTGAAATGAGAATGAGAATTTATCGAAGAATTTCTTCGAATGGAAATTCGTCGATGTATTTCGTTGAAACAATATTCGCGAAATAATTTTTCGAAGTATTTTTGCGATGAAAATCATCGAGTATTTTTTTTCAATGAAATTCATGAGATTCATCGATGAAATGCAATTAAAGTATGGAAGTATGAATACGGCCTGCGATGTAAATTCTTTCAATAGATTTATCGAAAATTCAAAAATTTCTTCAGAATTTGTCGAAACGATTATTCGAAGATATACATCGAAGAATTCTTTAAGTAAGATGTAGCGAAATAATTGTTCGAAGAAATTAATCAATATATTTTTTTCGTTTTAATTCATTGATACAATATTCGAATAATGTGGCGATAATTTTCGTTGAAATACTTAGCGAAATACCATCTTCGACGAAATTCGTCAAAATAATTTCTTGGGAGCAATGCTTGGAAAGTGATTTTCCAAAAAATTCATCGGCGTATTTCTCTGAAAATATTAACGAAACGTCCTCTTCAAAGGAATTCGCTGAAAAATTCTTTTGATTCGTAGAAACAGTATTCGAACGAATTCATCGAAGTATTTTTTTCGAAGAAATTCGTGGAATTAAGTTCTACGAAGAAATCCATTGAAACAAATTTTCGGAGAAATTCATCGAATCGTTTCGTGGAAAAACTTTGAAAGAAATCTTCAAAGAAATTCGCCGAAATATTTTTTCGAAGTATTATTTTTTTCAACAAAATACATGGAATTAATTTCTTTGATAAAATGTAAAAGAGGAAATTTTCCAAGAAATTCATCGAAGTATTTCTTTGAAAAAACAACGAATTTTAGATATTCAACAAACATTTCTTCGTGGAAATTCATCGAAAATATTTTTTAATGCAATTCTTTAAAGTTATGAATTTCATTAATATATTTCTTCGTATTACTAAACACAGTAGCAACGTAACAATAAAAGACTATAATAATTACCAAAATAATACAAAGAAACTAATAAATTTTGTATTAAATACGATTTCGTCAGATTTTACCTTAAAGGCAATCCTCTCTATCTCTATCAGAACGGAAGACGAAATAAAAATGCTTAAAAGTACATAATAATTACTTCTCGTGTTTATCCGTGCGTTTTACTACCCGTGTTCAAATTTTATGAGGCCTGTCTGCACCGTGTTGGAGAAAATTAACTTGAAAAGGGCACTTTGAGAAGAGCGATTTTCTTAATGAAATAAGTAAGTGAAATTATCAGTTTTCATAATTATAAATTAAGGCAACCGAGCAGCTGAATTATAACTTCTTCTTATTTACACGAATATGATAAAAAAGAAAGAAAACTTAAAATAAAGCCACGAGTAAACAAACGACCCTTTCATATCTCAAAATTCTATTCCGCAAAAAACTAAAAAAAAAAGTTGTTCCTCCAACAATTCAATATTTTTTTGACGATTGTCGTCGCATCAGCTGTTCCTGGGAAGGGGGGAGGAAAACTTTCGTACGTACAACTGTTAACGTATGACATACGTACGAATGAACAGCGACCAAGCTCGACGACGACGTCCGAAAAAAAAAGGAAAGAAAAAGAAAAAAATCTGTAGTGAAGCAATTATTAATGGCGGAGCATGCAAACGGTTGCCAGAAACTTTCGGCACGCAAATAAGCCATATTCCTTTGCTTTCCCGTGCATATTTCAACTTTGGCCAACGGGACTTCGGTTACCTTTACCTCGTCCAGATTTAAATCCATCTTTGGCACCGAATCCCGTTCTTTTAGAATCCTAACCAGAGATTTAACATTTCTTTTTTGCATGCGCGATAATGACGTGACGTAAAATTAGAAAAGCGGAGAAAAAATAACGACAAATGTATGTTTCAAATATCAAAAACAAAGAAACTTTTCGAAGGTTCTCTTACTTATACCAGCAATATATAATTCCAGTAAATAACATCTACTGAAAAAATTTTTTCATTTCGAATGAAGAAATAAAAAATACCCACTATATGGGGATCACGCATGACTCCAGTAATCATCATAAAAAAAAGGCTATAGAATGTCCCCAATAACATTTAATCCCCTCAAAGTCGAAAACAATTAGTAAAAACTAAATTATTATTAAAAATTATGAAGACAGGTGAACATTATATGAAATATAACTTGATGGAGAGAAATTAGCTCAGGTTGAGATTGTTCCACCATACGTCACGACACCATCCCCTTACGCTAAATTCTACAAGTAACTTATCGCCGACCCTATCCAAACAATTTAAAGAAATCTTTGTGCAAACACTCTTATAACACTTGCAGAAGGGTTAAAATCCCTGAGCCGCCATAATTTCATCGATTCCTTCAGAATCGACACCGAGCAGTTTATTCGTGGCACACAAAATCTCTCAGAAAAGCGAGGAAAACCAAAGAACCGGGTCGGTGATTTCTCAGATTTCGCCGGAGTTCGTATTATTTGTTCGACATCGCGGTATGAGGGGTGAAATCTGTTTCTTTACACAATGAAGAATATCAATTGTTAGAAATACAAAGGGTGAGAGAGAGAGAAGAGTGGGTGGGGGGTGGGAAGGCGCTGCTGACTGCCTTGAGGAGAAGGGTCTTCTGGTGCCGACGGGGGTGGCGGTGTAGGCGGCACGCCCCTGTACAAACCAAATTCTTAAGAGAATTTAACCGTTTGAATAGCTGGCAAATCCATTGCAAATGTTTACAAAGGATTTTGTACGTAATATCGTACTTTTCTCTCTCCGTATTTCACCTCCTTGATTCATCGTTTTGACTTCCTCTCCCTCGACTCGGGTATTTCTTATCAACCCATTTACATCCGCATTATTGAACCCTGGCCAGTACTAAGTAACTCGTTAATGCTACACCTCAGTGCATCGTTAACCATCACAGATGTCAATTACTGGGATCTCAGAAAATACATTCTAAGTCATATCCAATCGGAATAAACCCGTATCGGATAGATACATGGAATGATCACTTGTTACAGATAAGATCGAAAGATGACAAAATACATCCTTATCGAAATCGCCAGGATTGATGATGAATTCCGACAGCTCCCGTAAACAAAATTATGATGGGCCCAACAATGGAAATATGTCGGATCCACGCCCGAAGGTTTCAGGTAAATACCATCGACTCTGAAATTATCGTCAATGTTTCGTCTAATCGAGGATCGTCCATCACAGGATCAGAGCTAGCATCCCCCGGAGCCGGTCCTCCCATTTGCGTTTCCAGCCGACTTCACCCGTAGTCGCGGTGTGTAATGTCGTAGACAACTTGTGCCAAGTACATTATTTGTCAAAATTAATTGCCGCCCGTGTTTAAACTAAAGGCCGCAACGATTGATTAATCCATTGCCACAATTGATTAAATTCTACGGTATTGTCGAAGCTGATGTGAAAAGTTGTGGAGAAACGGCATGGCGTTGACGCGTGAACAGGGAAATCAAGGAAGTTTTCGACATTAAAATCGGGATTAGAAACAGGCCGGATTACCTAGTGGCGGTGGTTGCTTATCGAAGGACGTCGCGTGCGCGCGTCTCGATGGGGTGGTTACGTTTTACGAGGTTCCTTCGAGTAGCGGGAATACCGAGAAGGCAGGAGGAGCTCGCGAAAGAGAAAGGGACCATGCCTCGTTATGAGCGAACCTGTTAGAATAAAGTGTGATTAGGACGATAGTTATGGCGTTTTGTATTATAATTCCGCGAGGGTTAGCTCCGCTGCTTCGCCCTCCGAGGAGCCGTTAAAGCCTCTCCAAGTTTTCGACGAGTGTAAGGTATCTTCTTAGGATTGTTATTCACGCTTGAAGAAAGCGCGATCACGTGCTTTAATACCTGTTGTTCCGTTCGCAGTCATGGAAATAATTCCAAGTTGAAGTACTCTTCGAAATGATAACCTCATAAGTAACGGTCGGATATCGTTTTCCTTATCAGTCGATAATATTTTATGATCGGAACGAAACATCCTTGCGTTTATTATTTTCTTCAATTTAGGGATGCAAGATACCGTCTATGCGTTTCATCCTGGGCATTAATCAGTACTTGACAATGCCGTAAATTCACGAACATTTCGCGCAACTAGTTTGCAACATTTATTGGAGTGATCCAGGGGAAGCAGGCCTCCGAATTCGGCTGAATCTTTCATAGGGTTTAATCGGAGGGCCGAGAGTACGATGCGGGTTTGGTAACGAAGTCCAATCGAAGTTTGCCGAAAGTTAATCGATTGATCTTGGAGACTCTCATGAGAATCGGATCCGAAGTAGGAAAGCGAAGAGCGGTTGATAGCCGGCTACTGCCCGTATTTGATTGTTTAATTAGTAAGATGACCCGTCATTTCCCGGTGGAGCATCCCGGCCGAGACCAGCGGGTCGAAGCGAGAGACTACCAGATTCCGAGAAAGAGAGACGGAGAGATGGGCATTGGATGAGAGGAATAGCTGAAATCCTTGAAGGAGCACGGCAAAGAAGGAGGGCGAACGTGCGATGAAGATAAGGACACCTAAAGGGAGAATGGGATGAGAGGGAGAGCGAGAAAGAGAGCTACTCAGCAACTCCGAACAGACGAGCGGACTGGATTTCTGGTGTATAGGGGTATTAATCCCTACCCTCAATTACCCTTTGTCTTGGGCACAGCTTGGTCCACTTGTTAAGACACCGCCACTGTTTGTCTTAGGGGGTGGGCACCTTTCCTCTCCCTCTTTCTGTTGCCGCTGAAGGAGTATTTCTGGAGGTAAGGCTGTTTCGTCGGGGCGTACTTTATACACGAGTCTGTAACCGGAGACGAACTGCTACGGGAAGACTACTGATCGTTGCGGTCCCGTATTCCTCCAGACTGATTCGTCGCAATCTAACTGCTACGATTTCCTGCATGCGGTAATAAAATAGGTCTTGCAGAGGATACGTAGCTGGTCCTTACGAATGTTCTCTTTAAGGACCCTTCGTGCAGCGTTATTTTGCACCTTTTTGTTCAACTAATTGTTTTAACTAAATGTGATTACAACAGCGTTGCTGAATGTTCTTTCAAAATCACCGTAATTCGAAATGAATTTATGTTTATCAAGGACAGATATTGCTTAATTGTACATTTTTTGGCTGGACTAAGTCATACATCAACCACAGAGTTCAAACTACCTGAACAGTCATAATTAAATACTGATTTTTAACGGTTCGATTTATAGTTGTCCATGACATTATCTATGATGACACGGTCAGTACTAGTTGTTGTATTCCATGATCAGGAGATCTTAATTGCAAAATCTTTTTCAACTATGCACGAAATGGTTACTGGACAATTTTTATCTGGAATACACATGACCATTCCGACATTTGAGTTGCTACAGGTAAAATCTCAAGACCACGTATATCCTGATAACACAGGAAGGTATAATTGTGTTTAGGAGATAAGGAAATTCCAGGACGGGCGCACAATCTCGGAGAATCCAAGCCGCAGAACGACATGACGGATGCGCCAGGACGAACGGAATCGTATACGTCGCGTACGTCGAAAGGAGGAAATTCCGAATTGAATAACGTTGTAATATCGAATTCCTCCATTCTTGCCCCTACTCGAGAAGAGCAATCCCTCTTACCCTCCTTACAACGACGCATATTATTGGAATGCGGAATCCTTACCCGGTTCGTCGCTCAACATCGCAGGAATGCAAATCGCGGTCTACTGATTACACGTCCAAAGGAAAGAGGACGTATATCGACATGCCTGATACTCGCGATATTTAAATATATCAAAATAAATTCACTTCGGGGAAACCGAACTAAGTTAGCACTATCTGCCGAACTCTGTATTCCCTACCCCGTGTGTGTAATGGTGTGTCAAATTCCATCATTCTTGTCCTCTTCAGGTTTTATTTTTAATTCGTGCGTAAGCTTGGCCCTGACTCGCGCCTGGATATCTATCAAGGCGCGAGTCAGGACCCAGATCGCGCCCGGATATTTGGGAACAGATTTCTACTAGGGGAACATTGATACAAAATAAATAATACCTTTTCATTTCCTATTAAAGCATGAATGCACCCCGACGAGCATTCGGAATATCTGAATATAAATAAAGCCGCACATTTTAATCGATAATGATATCTCGCGCTTTCGACGATAGGTCAACCTACGTGTTTGCCATTTTAATCGCCTAGCAACGATACGGCACAGTCGATATATTAATTATTGAGCGGAAGGGCTGTAATATAATACGTAGCCGTGCACAGGGGGGTTCGATGTCGGAGGCGAGGCGCTTAGATACACGGCACAAGATAATCGTTCGTTTATGAATTTAACATTTTCCATGTATCAACGAGCCCGATCGCATCATTATTGCGTGCGTTCGATTCCAACACATTATTACACATTATTGCCCTCCTGCTCGAGCCGCGCTGAAACAATAACGTGATCCATCGACATCCTTGGAGTTTAATGGCTGCATCGCGATTATGTGTGGCGTTTTATCCGCACGCTTTTCCACGTCGTTTCGAAGCCACTTGTAGATATTTCGATTAGTTGATGCGATCGATTAAATAATTTATTCGTGTCAGGGAACAATTTATCTGAAAGTATTCTTACGTGAAAACCAAAATACATCGTTAGAACAGCTCGTATAAGGGTGATTCAACATGAGCGATTTATGGCAATTAAATGATGATGATGAATCGATCCATGTCCAATTTTTGTCGGTTCACCCCTGGATAGAAACTGCACGTATACAATGTACTTCAACGCAGTAACAACCGTACAATGACCTAATTGGACGTCCAATGGATATACTGGTTCAATTTAGGATGTCCCAAAGTATCTCTTGAATGTAAATTAAATATATTGGCTCGTCATATCCGTCATTAGATTTGATGCTTCGGGCCTCGGTAAATAATTTCATTGGCTAACTTACATTTGCCCAACTTGATGCACAATTTAAAATGTGATATTAAATTAAATGTCATACGTATAGCGAACAAAAACGTGGAATGTCTAGGAATTTGAGTACAACTTCAGGAATTCGTAAATCATATTAAATTTTGTCGTTGCGCGCGCAAAACTTTACACTGATATTTTTTTAAAATTACTTTTCTTCTCGAGTGAAAATGACGGGAACTGAACGTTTTTAGAATTGTTTTATTCGTTCTCCTAATGTATAATCTGAAATTGAATAAAAAGAAAACAATAAAATGCAAAAATCATTGGAAGGTCAACAAAATAAAAACAAATGCTCGACTCTCGAGCAAATGTTTATTCAAAATGAGCCCACTACATCAACATGTGCGAAACTCGGTGAAATAAGTTTAAAATCAGGAAAATGGCCGTGTATGCGATCCATTTTAAGAAAGTTGAATTTTAAAAAATCACGTATCCTTAGCGCAGAAAACAAAATTAAGTGACTATGAATGAGTGCGATATGACTCCAGGAGTAGAATAATAGAAAGATGGGTGAAGTTACGCGAATGTCGCTCTGTCTTACTCAATTTACATAGGATACAAACGTAGCCGTTAAGTATGGAGAAAGAGACAGAAGACGAAAAAACAAAGACCCTGACACCCTTTCGTACCGCGAAAATTCAGCTGTGTAATAATAAACAGTTACAAAGTTAGTTTGGAAAGAAAAAGTTGTTACATCATTTATATACTTTTGTGTAGTTTGAAACAAATTTGAAAGACAATAAAGTGATAGAGGATAAGGAATGACTATGGAAGTAGACTGTTACGTATCATTTATTACGTTCATTTATATTGTAAATATTTTTATAAATTGAATATATTATTGTTATCATTATAATTTAGTACCGAAAATATAATAATGAATATTTAATTTAAAAAAAAAAAATAAATAAATAAAAAGAATAAATAAATAAAAAAAGAAATTTAATTAAAATAAAGATTTTTAAAGGGAAATAAATCAAATAAATAAAAGACAAAATGGAATAGACTCGTTCGATGACTAAAAGCCATAATTTTAAGAATGAAACTGAAACAATAATAAATGACTAAACCATAATTAAATGAACTCTTAGTCATTTAAAAAAAGAAATCGATTTTTTTTATTGATTATTATTAAGCAACAAAGTTAAAAACTTTCTTAAAACGGCATTTTAAAAGTCGTTCTATACATATCTCAAAATTATGAATCGATCGTTTTGAAATTTTACATTCTTCTTTTAGACAAGATGTATTTACGAGTGGATGAAGGTATTTTTTCAAAAAAACGTAGAAAAAGGTAGATTTTTTTTAAAGTCATTTTGAAAATCGAAATGGACAAAATTGAAAAAAAAATCTTAAAAAAAAATGTCATTAAAGGCAAATATTCATTTTGACAACTAGGGGCTTCGCCCCTGCGGCCTCCGGCCGCCAACCCCACCAAGGGGCTCCGCCCCCTGGACCCCCAGCTCGCTTCGCTCGCAAGATTGTCTTGAT
>JAPYZR010004656.1:0-11918 GCA_030522945.1 Trichopria nigra | reverse complement strand
AAATATATATTGTTTTTCAGGTTTTATTATCTCATTCGGCATGAGATGCAACATGGGTATGGCAAAAATCATAATGAAAAACGAAACGGCTGAAAGTGGTTCGCTAAAATTTAATTGGACGATCGGAACGGAAAGTATGATGGATTCGTCCTTCTTCTGGGGATATTTAGTCACGCAAGTTCCCGGAGGATTTTTTGCTTCTTTGTATCCCGCTAACAGGATATTCGGTATGGCTATTGCCGCGTCTTCCTTCCTCAATCTACTAGTGCCAGGTGCACTAGCGATCAATCCCGTCATGGACATGTTTGTGCAGATCGGAAAGGGTTTAGTTGAGGTAAGTTTATCTGCGAGTTTCCCATCTTTAACTGTACAGTATAAAACAATGCTCAATAGGTTTTCTGTAGTTTCCCTGCGTCATTGCACGCACGAATCTGAGTATAAAGGGGGGCTAAGTCGGCTGCCGACGCAACTGGAGTGACTGGCTTTGGGTGGTTCCAAAATATTGGGGGTTGGGAGATAGAAATTATCTTGTTAAAAATGACGTCCAGGAGCCGAGCAATGATCAGATGAACGTGTCACAAAAGCAGGGATAATGAGTTGAAAAAAAATTGTTATTTCAATAATTAATGAATTTCGGCAGGAATATATAGTGAGCATAATTATGTAGAGACAAATATTACCGGCATTGTAATATGTATATGCTGAAGGTCATAACGATAAAGAAGGTACACGTTAGTGGTCTAAAAACCCGAAATTATAACACCCTCGGCAGAGGGTATTTCCTTCCCCTTCTCTTATTATACTAGTCTCAATTACGGAACAAACGCGACGAAATGATATACAACCCCTATAATCATTATGATTCAAGTTGAAAGGGATATATTTTTAGAAAGGCGTTTAAAAGGGTATTTATAAATGACATTACTCGTATATTTTAAGACAAATTCAGACAACTCTGGTTATAAAGGAAATGTAATATTCCTTAATGCATTAAAAGGAAATTTCAGCCTTCAAAATGATACTATAGGTAATTGTCCCATCTATACAATTCTTATAATAATACATAATTAAAAATTTCTCCTGCAATTTTAACGAACACCATGTATAATATATCTAATAAACAGAATAAGTGACAGCGCATGTATATATAGAACTAGATTATGTTAGAATTGTTAATTTTAGGGAGTCACATATCCAGCGTGCCATGGAATTTGGAAGTATTGGGCACCACCTATGGAAAGATCGCGATTAGCGACACTCGCTTTTTGTGGTTCGTATGCCGCTGTTGTTATAGGAATGCCACTGTCTAGTCTCCTTAGTTGGCAATTCGGTTGGAGATCATCGTTCTATTTTTATGGTAAGCTCGTTTTAAAATTTTATCAATGTTTTATATGTAATGATATAATTTTGGATTTTAGGTCCGATTGAATTGTATACTGAAAGATTAAAATATAATTCAGGAAAGAAATAAATTACATTTTTCAATTATAAACATACATAAGTAATAATTAGATTTAATATACTCTTCTTTTTTCCATTGTGTCGGTCGTGGATGGAATTCATAAAATATACTCTGATGTTATTTAGACATGTAATATATTTTCTCTACGTTTCGGCCTCTTGTGGGCCTTCTTTAGGATTAATACAATCTTTTCCATTCCTTCATTTATATGTGTCAAAGGAGGGTGAAAATACCCCACTCGCCGCACCTTAAGGGTGGGAAAAATGGAGGAAAACCCCTCCTTTTCCACTCTGCAGAGTCGCGTTTATATTTATATTATGAAATTCGCCAGTAGTTTATATAAATAAGGTTTTATATGTAGAGTCTTGAGTTACCGAGTCTTTTTGTATGTTGTTTTTGTTTTGAAAAATGTGATTTGATTCTAAATATAGTCTTTTCCTTATAAATGACTCTCCTTTGTCAGTAATTTTATATCATCAAAATTGAAAGTGTGACTTATACTATGTTCTCATAGACCTGCCCTAACAACACCGAATCTTAGGACAAGTTTAAGTAATGTTGCTAAAAGGATGTCAATCATAAAGCAAGATTACTTAACCTAGCCATAAGGTTCGGTGCTATTAGGGTGTGGGATTGGTTCCTCGTGCGACGGGTCTCTTGTGCACATATATCCTTTTCTTTAATGGTCTTCTAGACTTTCCGATGTATCGCATTCTTTACATGGACCTTTGTAAACACAGTTAATTTCGTCTGTAATTACAGCTCTCTCTTATATATTCTTAAAAGATGTTGAAAGATTATTAAATCTAATTACAGTTAAAGTAATTGTACATTGTGAGATACATAAGTTGCATAAATCAAAATGAAACTTGCAGGTTCATGCGGATTAGTATGGTATGGATTTTGGCTTTGGTTGGCGTTCGAAAAGCCCTCAAAGCATCCCTGCATTTCGGCGCGTGAATTAAGATACATTGAGGATTCCCTTGGTAAAGGGCAGGTTCAAGCACCAGCCCCTACACTCGCTACAACACCATGGCGGTCGTTCTTTACTTCAATGCCTGTTTGGGCTATCATCGTGGCGAATTTTTGTCGATCCTGGAACTTCTACCTCCTGGTCCTTTTTCAGGCACGATTCATGCACGAATCGTTCAATATGCCACTCGTAGAGGTAAGAACATACATCATAACCTTGATAAAAATCATGCAATTATAAATAAAAATAATCATGTATATTATTTTTGAATTGGGAATTATTATTTATTTGTTGTGGAATGTTTTAATCGACAGACGGGTTTTATCGGTTCTTTACCGCACTTGTTGATGACAACGATAGTGCCCTTTGGTGGTCTGCTGGCGGATTACCTACGAAGGCGAGGTATCATGACGACAACGAATGTACGGAAACTCTTTAATTGTGGTGGTTTCGGCATGGAGGCCCTTTTCTTTTTAGTTGTCGCTAAAGCAACAACGCACAAGAGCGGTGCAGCCGCGACCTTCGCTTTAACGGTTGGCGTAGCGTGCAGTGGCTTTGCCATTTCTGGTTTCAATGTTAACCACCTGGACATCGCGCCCAGATACGCGAGTATTCTGATGGGGATGTCAAATGGAATCGGCACCATTGCCGGGTTGCTCGTGCCATTTTTCGTAGACAATATAACACAAGACAAGCATCCCAACAGTTGGAGAAACGTGTTCATCTTCGCAGCCTGTGTTCATCTGGTTGGAGTGACCTTTTACGGAATTTTCTGTTCGGGAGAATTGCAGCCATGGGGCGATCCGACGGCTGAAGAACAAAAGGCATGGAATCCATTGGACGAGTTAAGTCAAACAAGACCGCCAGTTCCACCGGCACCCGCTACAATGCAGTCCGAATTTATTGTAAGTTATCATTCTCGTATTTATTTATTTTTTTATTAAATGCAGCGGCATTAATATGGGTTATCAGTACAAATAATAGTTAGGTTTATAACAATGTTGCCCCAGTAGTAGTTAAAACAAATTGTCTACATTTGGAGCTATTCTATAAGAATTATAGCATTTTTGTTACTTTTTCACTTAAAAAAAAAAAAAAAATCCCATGCTTTCGTTCTTGCCGTTTACTTAAAGTAGTTTGTCAGTAAGGAAGTCATCAAATTTATGAAATCTAAAAAGAAACCAATCTCTTTTCAGAGGCAACCATCTATGGAAGATAATGTTAATGACAATTGGAACGACCATCCGCGTACAGCTGACAACTACCATTCGTATAGTCAACAAGAGAGGCTCGAGAAAGGACCAGTCATAAATTACGGTGCGACGGAAACCAAAAATCCATTCCATTCGTCAAATCCCTTTGTGACCGACGTTAACGCCGCTTACGTTCAACCACCAGCGAGGGATGACTATTCGCATGACGTCACCCAAGAAAAACAGTGGGAATAAGATAGATGCAGTGAGAGCAAGAAAGAGGTAGATAAGTAAAAGAAATACTTTGGGCAGAATTATCATTAACGTGTTTGAATAAATATTTCAACACATAAACTGATAAATATAGTTATAATAGTTTGCGCATTGAGTTAAAGTGACGAATGACGAATCCGAATTGATATTTGTACTAATTGAAGATCATTAATAATAATTCTGCCTAGAATATAGTAAATATAATTCGGTTTTGCATCGTCGGTTCTCGAAAATCGCACGTTTACTGAACAAATTTGCGATGCTTAAAAGAGCAGATGATAACGCTGCGTACAAAGCGAAAACACAAAGCGATAGAAGACCAGTGCTAATGAAGAAGAAAATATTTAAAATTTTGTATACATAGAAGAATATCTACGGTTGTTACAAAAAATTATAAAATTCAGAGAGAAGAATGAAAGTATTGGAGTTATATAGAATGAAGTACTCATTATCTAAACGCTGCGCGTGGCAATATTGAGAGTGGAGAGAATAATCAGCTAATCTTCTCCGTTGACGTTTGATCTGGCTGTTAAGGATTTCATCTTACGAAAAGTTTAAGGCCTGTCCGACCACTTCATCGATTAAATGAAGTGACATTTTCTAGAATTTAAGAGCAAATACAATTATTGCACTTTTTAATCGTTGCACCATATACACAGTATACATTGAAAACAAACGACTACAGATGATTTGAAGACAATAATGAATGAAATAATCCAAATAACTTTTTAAAAATATAACAATTTGCATCAACAGAAAGTGTCTTATATGCACTGCAACCGAAGAAGTGATCGAACTTCGATGGCGACAATATTGCACTAAGAACAAATGCACTTTGCGAAATTTACAATTAAAATATTATTCTGATTGCTGAAGTCAGTGAAGTCGAAGAATCTTCTAAGAAAATATAATTAATTTTTAAAGGGAATTGTGAAAAGGTTAGGTAGGTGCCAACCAAAGAATAATGAATCTATTTCGGTCATTTTGAACTGGGGAATTAGACAATATCCAAGTATTTTGAAGGAGAAATTAAAAATGCAGCGTCATCCGCTGGAACTTTTATGCTGCGCCGAGAATCGACAAAACAAATAAAACTTAGCAATAAACACAATTGGACGCAGGAAACGTAACGAAATCTCCCCCAGTTTTGTAAGTAAATGTGTGGATGGTTTAGCGATGGAAGAGGAAGGAGGTCCTAGAGTAAACAAAAATCTATCCAAGTTTTGAAAGCATCACCAGGTACCTTTTCATGATCGAGCGGGCAAAAGTGTATTTCGAGATTTAAGAGAGGAATTAGTTGAAAAATGTGCACGTACACACGCACATTAAGGAAAGGTATTGGAAGAGAAACGAATGCTCACAATACACTAGTATCACCTGAATGTGCACAGTCGTCGGCAAGCACATGAAAGTATTTAAAGGAAAGTATTTGCTGGAAAGTATATCTTAGTCTGTAAGTCGAAAAAGGGAGAGGACGAAAAAACCACTCCAGTCACGATCGAAACGTTGAAATAAAAATATGAAAGTATATAAGTCGAAGATAAATAATTTAGAAATGAAATGATGTTTGTCGCTATCCATATTGCTTTCTTTTTGCCGCGGAGAGAAAACGAAAAGAAGTAATACTTACGAAATTAGTCAATTTACGCGAAACCTTTTTAAAAAGAACACGAGCGAAGATTGAATATTTATTACAGAGTTATTGACATATATATATACATATATTTATACATATATATGTTTATATATATATATGTGTGTGTGTATATACATGTAGACGAAGATGATAAATAATTTACTGATACGTATAGAAATAATAAATTATAGTGCATGGGAAAAAATGGCTGATGAGCAAATCAAAATTGCGGTCTCAGTGTGCCATTTTTCCGTGTTTTATTATATGACGATATATTATCGTTAGTTCAAGACGAGTGTCAGGTGGTTTTCCTAGACCCTAAGATTGTGTTGTGCGTATTATCAGTGTCAATCGTGCAAATATTCACATAGAGAAACATTGTCAGCTTTAAATCAGACCCGAAAAAATCCAAATCCAGATAATTCCGGGCAGACGTTGATGAAGTACAAGTAGATTTGACAATTATGATTCATTACAACTGACAGATAATATTGCAAAGAGTGATTCTTTACATCATTGTAAACAAAGAAAAACCTATACCAAAACTTAATCCTACTGCAGGTTTGATTATGGTGAAATTTCGGTTGGCCCTTACCGGCTATTAGAATATATTGCTACTAGAGGCCATCAGGTGGATCAGTGGCTGCATATGGACTATATGTTTCTTGGGCGGAATGCAGTGTAAAATCCCGAAAATCCAAATTCAGAATGATACATTTCCGAAATGTTCACTACCCCGAATGTGAGAAAACCAAATGTTCATAGTGCCGAATGCGGAAAAACCGAATGTCCATAATTACGAATGTTGGTACCTAATCCCGAATATGAATAAACCGAATCGTCGTAATACCAAACATTCAAAATACCGAATGATTAAGTTGGTTTGAAGTGAGGCATTGACTTACATGACAAACTAAATGTGTTGCAATTGGACAAAAGCTGGTGGAATTAAAGACCTTTACGCTGTCTTCGGTGGCAAAATAAAACTTTTCTTTCAGAACCTCGAATCTTGATGTTATTATGGCTCCATCAGTCGAGAATTTATTACTTCAGACCAACGTTGTTATTCGGTATTTTTAACTTTCGGTATTATGACGTTATTTGAACGTTCGGTTTATTCGTTTTCGGGATTATATACGTTCGGTTTATCTACATTCGGAAACATGAACATTCGGAACACTCGGTTTTTTCACATTTGGCCATATATCCTTTAGGTATATATATACTCCCTTCTTGGGAGTTTTCTATAATATAATTATTACTTGCGGTCAAGAAACAATTAAAAAAAAACCAGGATGACAAAAAAATCTTGTTCATACCCTTTAGGTAGTTTGAACATTTCGGAAATGTAGCATTCGGAATTTTAATTTTCGGGATTTTGCTGCATTAATATTTTGATCAGTTGACCACACCCTGTTTCTGTTTCTTGATGACTATTAATTAAAATGTCAATCGGATCAAATTTTCCTGCAAGGCGTTTTTGATTAAAATTGCGCGAATACTCGCACCCGTTGGAATATTATCCGTCAGTTGTGTGATATTCGATATATATTTTCGACGTCTATATTTATATATATTTGATTAAGTACAAAAAAACATAGTAAACAGATCCGGAGTGTTTATTTATTTTGGCATGTAGATAAAAAGATCCGAATTAGATCTTGATCATGGATTGAGTATCAATGAAACATTTATCCATCAAGATATTACCTAGTCAAACTGGAATTGATCAGTTGTTGGGTCTGATTCGGGTTTGATAATATTTCTTGCAACCTTCGATTTCGCGGAGTTGGCGGGTTGTCGCTATAGTTGCATTACTGTCGAATTCAAAATAGCTTTTCGCGACGATACAGTAATATTTATCGTATATATATTTATCTTTCAACTGAAACTGTCATGGATCACAATAATATATACATATTAGAAATTAATTTTTCTCGACGTCTGTGTTATTATCACTTGAACGATTAGTTGTAAAGCGTTGAATGACATATCACATTCAAATAATTATTAGAATATTTTGTTCGTCTGTAGGTAGAACTCGCAGTTAGAAAATGTAATAATAATAATAAATTTTGGCAATAATTCACTTATTTCAAACTTGGAAGAAAAAGACGCTTACTTTTAACACAGGCGTCGAGACCCCTACGAAAAGAAACGCGAGAAAAATATTTATCGACAATAATATTCAGGCAGTATAAGCGTGACAATATTTTTATTGTACATATATACACACTTGAGAAGAAAATGGCAAATAATATGACCATTTACTTGCTTATATATCATTTACGATTGCGAGTATCATCGATAAAGCGAGTTCCCCGTCATTGAAATATTAATCATGTATTTATTACTCTCTGTACATGTTGTTACGCTCTTGTTACGGTCCAACACTATATACTGTATATCGATATATTGTGCGTAATGAAGCATCATTTGGCCATTCGCATATATCGTCGTCATTATATTAAATTCAATGAATGTAACAAGAACGTACTCATCCTTGCATTGAAGTAGTGACTGGCCTAACATTACTCACATTGTGACAAAGAAATAGCAGTGTAAAGGCGAAAGTATAAAAATCAAAGCTCTCGTGTTACTAAAAATTAACACGTGTTACGTATTATATCAAATATACACACCTAGGCTAAGTTCAAATGCTGTTCGAACAATAATTCTGAGATATTTATATAAAAAGAAGAAATATATATATATATGAATATATATGTATATATATATGTATGTATGTATGTATGTATGTATGTATGTACATATAAGTATGTATACATAAACTTCAATAATAATATACGACAATAAATGTGTCGGGCTTTTCAAGGCGTTTTCAAAACATATATATACATAACATTGGATCATCACATGAGATCATTCGTTCATCCGATGATTTGCGGACGACATTTCTTTATAAATTTGTACAATCAGACTGAGTGGAATGCTTTTGAATATTTGTTATTAAAGGTGTTAGTTTAATCCCAATCTTCGCGCTGGGTATATATACAAAATAGTAGTCGCGAAAGGCCCGACGACCGAGAAATAATAAACTGACATCTATATATAAGCGATATTTTAAAAGCGCAATAGATGTTTCCATCGATTTCGAAATGCGAAGGGAAGATGCGACACTTTTCGAAGGTGTTCTATATACATTATATTTTGTACATATTCGGCTATAGGTATGCCATGCCGTTTATACGCGATTATATTCAACCGAAACACGATCGTACGCATTGAGATTGTGTTTGGCGATATTTAAATTTTCTAATTTGGTTGTACGAAACGGTGTATAATTTATTACTTTCCAATCTTCCAAGTTATATAGTCAATACAGTATAGGGATTTTAATATTGTTTAATATACGATAAGTATGTAACGAAACAAAAGTTTTGACGTTACAACGTGTACAAATGTTTACGGAATACATATGTGCACACACATATATGTATATATATGTGTGTGTGTGTGTGCATGTATGTATGTATGTATGTATGTATATTTATTTCGCTGTTGTTACAAATTATAGACTAATTTATTGTTTACCATAATCATAAGTGTTCATTTAAAAACAATCGTCGAGTAAAAATTTAGATCCTTCGACAATGCCATTCATTCACGAATAAGTATAGCTTAGTTTTTCTAAGCGATTGTAGTAACTTGTGTTCTCCCTCTCTCTCTTTCTCTTTCTTTCTTTCTCCCTCTCTCTCTCTCTCTCTCTATATATATATATATATATTTATTTAGTCTTTGGAGCTTATCTTCTTTTGCAGAAAAAATTCAAGTAATTGTATAGAATTTCAATATATTCAAAAAAGATTCTTCTGTACTATAGTGCATGAGATATCCTTATGTTTAAAGTAAAACGAGTATAATATTCTTATACTTTGTTTTTATAATTTTAATTATATTTTAGGTTCTTGGCATTAAATACCAAAAAATGAATCTACATGCTATTTTTTAATTAACAATTATTCTGTAATTTTGTATTTACGTTTAAAGAATCTCCGCGCACGCAATTAAATAAGACGTATCAATATAATGCGTAGCTTATAGCATATAATAAATGATGTATGACATCCAATAAGACGTTTTAGATAGTTTTTAGATGTACACGATACACTAGTCATTCTGTGTTTTTTCATCGTATAACAAAAAATGTATTAAAAGTTTATTTTCAAAAATTAAAGTATAATTAGCATTAGGTATTTTTTTCAATCGTCCTTTAAAGCAATATTATAGAATTTTGTTGACTACTGAATGTTGTATGATTTAATCTCCTTACGCCGTTAGAATATCTATTTTTAATAAAAGAAAAAATATATAGTACAAACCATTTTTTGTTAACTAAACATACTGATTTTAACGAATTATAAGGATGATAAAAAAAATTCAAATGCAGGATCTAAATTTCGTCTCGGACATAATCTATACCGATCAAGAACGATTGAAACCGCAATATGGGAGTAAATCGAAAGCATGCATTGTGTAAACAATATACATTATCCATCGTAAACAATCGCAATTTCTTGGATGACTCATCTTACATATATTTTTTTTCGGAGCGAAGTAGTATGCGTTACTTCGGGTCAATTTATTATATGGGGTGGCCATTACATTACCATAATTAAGAAAATGTATATCAATTATAATATTGACAATAAGGATGAAAGTAAGAAATTGAAAGTCATATAATTTAAGGACAATAAAAAAAAATATTACCACGTAAGAATTAATCGCAGGACATTAAGTTCGAATTTAAGGTAACTAGGATTTTCCTACTTATAATATTGAGAAACTTCTTTCAACGTGCTTATTATTGTAGCAAAATGTTTGAGGCAAAACTTAAAGACATTTTATTACAATTTATTTCGTAATAATTTTAATGAAAATTAGCCTGCTCTTGAATCGAATCAAGAAACCAATGAAATTAACATGCGATTCTTTATGAATTTGTACAGGAGTATAATCGAATATTTCATCATTATAGGGATATATTCAGTTCAGCCTTGATGATGTACGAAATAAAGCTAATGATCATGTTCATGACATATGTACTACGTATAAACACAATAAAATATTCATAATATGATCGATTTAATTTCATATGCGCGTATATACGGTATTGGAAAGTGAAAAAAGTGTAGTTTATTAATGTATATTTTGATCACATGAATAGTTTTATTCAACAAACTTTTAAGAATAATTTATTATTATTAATTAATTATTATTAATTAATTAATTTATATATAATATATATATTAATTATTATTAATTAATTTATTTATTAATAATTATTTAATTATTAAAAATTAAAATTTCATTACTCGTGCACTGTTCTTACTTTGCTGACTATCAGGTTCCTGATGCCTGGGTCTAATGCAGCAGGACACTATGTAGTGTTGCAATATACGCATGTTGCAATGGTCCACTATTGTTATACAAATAAATATATGTTTTTCATACGGGGTTAAGATAAACGTACAAATTTATTTCGAATTCAACAACAAGAATATTTATCAAGTAAAATATCATGGAAAATATGAAAATATTTTATCGAAAGATATTTTACGAGTATATTTCGTTTACTATCGATCTGAAAATAAGACGTGCCTTTTCATGATTACATAGTCTCTTTTTATTTGTTGCACTATAAATACAACATTAATTACTATTACGTTAAAAATTATACAAACAGCGATCATAATGAATACGTTGTAGAAATAAATGTAAAGCTGCAGAAAGTCACATTTCATTTTCCGTTTCATTCGCACTACTAGCATTCTTATTTTAATATAACATTGAATGTAAATATCAGAAGTTATATGATTATAACATGTATTTTTTTTAATTGAAACCATTTTTTCAGACTGCTAATATGACACAATGAAATACAAATTTTATTTGAATATATAAATTAAAGTCTCTATGTTACATACATTCGTAATATATACTTATAGTAATTGTTTAAAAAGTGCTATAATTTTCTAAAGATTTTTCTCCATCATTTTGAATAAAGAAGTTTCCATCACGCACTATAATAAGTAGGAAAATCTGGCCAATGAAGTACATAACTGTTATTTACGATAGGATTAGGTAACTCGTCATTAGGTCTCATTGTCGATTAACGTTAAATCATGTATTGTTATTAAACGTTCTTTTTCTTCCTATGCATGTTTCGAATCTATAGTTGTTTATATAATGCCAACGAAATCGACGCATTAGTAATAATAATATTCACGATAATAGTATCTTCGTACGAAAATGCAATCTTTTCTCAAAATCTGTAAATAATATATATGTATACTTTTTGTAGTAATTTTGACGAAACACGACTGCTGTAAAACTCTATTTCATTTCAATCATTGCTTA
>JAPYZR010004655.1:0-14485 GCA_030522945.1 Trichopria nigra | reverse complement strand
AGGGCGATGCCCTCTATTGATGCGCGGTCGATGTTCAGTCGGTAACCGTCGGTAACATACCGATCCTTCTTACTCCGCGGATAATACTAATCCTTAACAGTATATACTAAATATAAATATATATATATCATTATCAATTGAAGGGTAGTAGGCTTATTGTTCTTTTTTGTTTTTGGTTTTTTTTTACAGAAATAAATTCTGAGAAAACCCAGAATGTAAAAGTTGACAGAAGGCGGAAATAATCAGACTTCGGGGTACGTGAACAGTATGTAAAATGCATCTGCTTACACTATGCTTACAATATATTGTTTGATCGTACCAGCAAGTTCTCTTACGTACTAAATAGAAACCCATTTCTATAACGGGAGCGACTACAAACTACAAAGCTAACTACATCGCGTTACTTACACATATGTAATTATTAAATATAATATACGTCTTTCCTGATATTACTAAATTTCTCCCCCATATTATTTCAAGAAAATGACAATTTCATTTAAAATTTCATTAAATGATAAACCTCAATGCACAGAATCGCTTTTTTGGAATATTTTTTTTTTCCATTTTTGAAAAACAACAATTCGACTCCCCTACATATAAGTAACCTTCCAAATTATATCGTGCATAGAGAATGACTGCTCTTCAACTGCTCTTGAATATTCATAATTTCCGCGTGGAATTTAAAAACACGTATTATTTTCAAAATGTACTTCCTGATGCATTATTTAAATTTTGACATTCTAGTGGACTGTAATTTATGTCTGTAATTCTGTAAAAAAAAAAAAATCAAGGCAAAAATTACGAGAGACAATTGTAGCGTGCATTTCTAATGGTAATTCAATGTCGAATGTTGTTAGTCGCAATGAGAACAGCTGATGCGCAACGGTTTAAGGGAGAAATAGGATGCAATGGAGTTTGATTGTTCCAATGGTACATTAAAAGGGAATGCATTATGATAAACCCTGCAGCCGTACATTAGCTTTAATTATTCGTAGATGGAATCACTCATGAATCAACGCATTAATGCAACGACTTCCTAGCAAAAAATTGCTAACTAGACGTGGCCTAATTGGCCAGATGTAACGACCAATCTACAAATGGTAATTACAATTTACAGATAATATACAGTTAAGCTACATTAATTTATCGAATTATCCAATAGTGGTAAATATTATAATTATTAATATCGTTTTTAATTTGTTGATTATTGATGATAGATTAATAATTTGACAGAACATCGGTGGGTGTTGTTATTCGATGATTGATAGGTATGCTTGTCGCATTTACACATTTCAAGTATATTAATTTCAGCGTTAATTAAGTAAAATTCACATATTCGAGTAAATTTATTTAAAATAAACATATCTTTTTAAGCTTATCTATGCTTCCTTTACTACTCGATGACATCAAAATGTCATCATATCCTTAAAACTCTTATCAAAGAAAAACAACAGTATTACTACTAATCACTATATTCTTTTTTTTTTTTAATTTTGTAAAGAATATTTGAATTAACATTCTATAATGGCATAGTAATCGGAATTTCTTTTGCAAGAATTTGCGGTTATTTGATTCTTATTTTTACATCTCACACATCAGATATGCGTATACATAAAGAGATTGTAATGAAGTTTGATTTTGGATATGTTTTTATTTTGATCATTTACTTCAAATGTTTGAGGATGCATATGATTTTTTTTTGTTTCATTTTTGAATACAAGTAAACCGAAACAAATTGTTGAATTATACGTAATTAATAGGGTTGAAAATTACATATTGATAATTTAATAATAACAAATAGAGGTTTTAGGTTCTTTTATAGATATTTTAATTTTATTCGTATATATTCACTTGACGAGCCTATGACAGGTTACGTATCGAAATTTGGAATTGTTAATCAGTGACGATATATTTCGACCGTATTTCTACGTGTGCAAAAATGATAGATTCGCAGATAGAGGAGATGGTTTTTCATCTCATAGCTTTTTCCCTGGAGGATATTTGCGAATGAAAATTTCACGTCTCAGGTTTATACTGCGATATTTGCGAGATGACATTTTATACTTTAAATTTGATGTGTTGAACTAAATTTTGTGAAAGACATCTAAAAATAAGTATTCACAGGACTACGTACATAATTTTTTCTTACATTTCTACTCGAAATGGTCCATGGATTTTTTTTAACGTGTGTATAGTATATACATTTATTTCTATACACGTTTGCTGATCATGGAACAATTTAATACGCTGATGATTAACTCAATCCCTAACACACATTTTTTCATCTGGAATTTCATTTCATTTTACATATCCATTACTTAAACAATTTTAACGTACAAAAATAACTAATATGTTAATTATTTTAAAAAATTATGGATTCGATTTCGTTGTAAACAAGAGAGAACTTGAAGAATCTCTATGTCAGCTAGCAAAAAGTGTACAATCACAGTGAATGGAATAAAATTAATAGCTTATACTTTGTAGAGATGCTAGTTACATTCAAAACGAAGATATGTGCGTCACTGTTGGGCCACATCTTCATACGTAGTCAAATAAAGTATCTTGAAAACACTAGTCATAAACTTTTTTATATAAACGAATATATCCGTTATTACTTTTTTTTTTCACAGATATAATTTTTATAGCCTTTCTAAACTTGATAAAATATACAATGTATGAATATGCAATTTGATTTTTAGCATTCCACCCCCGGCTTTCAAGGTAGATCGAGTAGCGAAAGTGTATATACTCGGGCCTAATTGATTTTAGTCTGATGCTTGGGTCCAGCTTTATCAAATACCGTACGGATCGTTTATTTCTTTTTTACGATGCTACGTCAAACTGCGGGTTAGCGTGCTAAGCGGCAAAGGTGAGTGTCGGAGTCAATCGATGCGGATCAAGGGTGAAAATAGGCGATAAAACGCCTTTTATGTATACTACAATAGCGATCTTAAGGAAGCAAGAAAACAACGCTAGGAGCCTGAGAAAAGGAGACTTTATTTCACCAACCCCGGCAGAATATGTCCCACGGGAGACTCAAGAAGTGCGTGAAAAAACTATGAGGGTGCCATGTGGTGAAAGCAGGGAATCAATGCGAGTTACTGCAATAAGATTTATTTCCCTGCATTTTGGATGGATTAATATTACACTAATTGCAGTTTCAATATCAGAATGTTATAAATATCAAAATGTATATAATATTCTCTGCAAATACAGATCTGTTTGTTTATATATATAAATAGACAACATAAATGAATGATAATAAAATTTGGTAGTCAGTGAAGGGATGACGTACGATCTACCTATAAGAATGCTTCGGTGATTTCTTGGGTTAAAATTTTTCGAGACTCCGGATTTCTACCGACGTAAAAGTGGTTTCAGCAAAGTAATGGACTGACACGAAAGAAAGAAGCAATTCTGGCAAAATGGAATGAACGGGGGATGTGAAAGAGCGAGAACCAGATAGTGAGATAGGGCAAGCAAGGGCGAGGGGGTAAGAGAAAAAGAGGGTGTTGGTACACTTCGAAGGATTGCGAACGATCTGGAATAAAAGCAAAGATGGAAGGCGAAGGTGAAGAAAGAAGAAGGCCGAATTTTACTCTCGCGGTAGAATTAATTTAGTGCAGCCTCTTCAATTTACGATTCGCCGAGAATTATAAGTACATTTGTCGCTTTTCCTGATTTCTTTTTTTTTTCGACTCCATTTTCGCCGTTTTATTTCGAGTAGAAGATATACCCGCTCTACCGGATATTCATTTCTTTCAAACGACCCGGAAAATCTGCGTCTTATATATTTAAAAAAGAAAATTCACGAATAATGGTCGCATTGACGAAGATAATATCATGCACCTTTTATTACACGAAAGCTGCTAAAAGTTGAAAACATATTTCTTAAGTTATTTTGAATTGCAGATTAATTCCTATGGTTTTTAGAATTGAAGTAATGGAATTCTATACTACATTTTAATAGCATATCATATCAGCAACTGGTAAATCTTAACATAAGCATATTAAAATTCTAGTCAACAACTGAAATTTTAGTGAAAGAATTTCGATTGCTTGCTGCCACATTTTTTGTTTTCGCGTTCGTCTCATTATGGTGTTGCTCGGTTTATAACAACTTAGATAAATAATTTAAAACAACGTAATAGGCTTACATCATGCTGTCAATAAGGAAACTTCATGGCCCAGTAGAAGATAAGACCAGTTTTTTTCCATTTGTTCTGGACTGCATTACTTTTAACATATAGAGACCAGAAAAATTGGGCAGAAACTTGTCATGCCCCATTTAGTCATCTATTTTTTAACTTATACGTCACTCATATTAAAACGTGACTAAAATTTCTTCACATCTTCTAGTTAGTCAAGGCGAGTCTTCATTTTCAAGAATGAAGCCGGTACATTTTTTAATTTGTAAATTTCGTTTTCTGCAAATTTCTATTCTTGATGAAATATTGTTTTTGTAATTGTGTGCTTAAAGTTAGTGTGTAAAGTACATACTTTAGATGCCCTATTTCAGTGCGTAAAGTCAACTTTTATGCACGCTGATGGAAGATGATGTGTGTAAAGTAAAAAAGTTTACTTCACGCATGAAACCACCCAGAATCCGTAAATGTTCACTTTAAAGCACTAATACGTGGCATCTAAAGTACTTTAGGCATTATCTTTACTCACCCAAATACAAAAAATAGGATACCTAACTACTGCGTAAAAGTACACTTTACACCCTTGTTAGGTAATATACTATTTTTTTTTTGAGTTCAAACCAATATAAATGTAAATAAAAAATATTACGCTTGAATACATCCAGAAAATAATAAAAGCTGAAAATTCATAAACTATAGAGAATACTTCTTAATCTACCGAATTCTTAATCATTTTGAAAACATTTGAATACAAAAATGAAAATTCTCAAAATTTAAATAAAAAAAAAAAATAAATCTCTAAAAGTGGGATTGAATTCTTTACGTAAGATTTGTTCAGACGCTATTAGTGTGGGTCTATCATTATAATAACTCCCCTCCATTTTTATTAAAAACAAATTAATCAATTCACCGTCACTGACACTTTGACAAAATTTAATTTTGATGAAAAATAAAAATGGCACGAAAAAGATTATTTCACAGATTGTAATAACGGAGTTAATGATAATCTATATAAGATTACTGAAAATAAACAAAACATGTTGCATAGGTTAAAATTTAAAAAAATTTTTTCATATATCTCGTATCTTACGGTGGTAGCAAATGAAACACTTCTTTATTTGTGTTCAAGTTTCTAGACTAAAATATCGCCTTAATCTGCTTGGTGCGGTGAATTGCTTAAGGCTATGGTGGTAGATTTACTTATCTAAAGTTGCAATAAAATTCCAGATTTCATATGGAATTTATAGTTCACTTGGGACGTGACAATTCCAGCAGCTTCTTTAGAACTTTGGTCATTTTAACTACTTTAACTTTAAGCACTACAGTTTATTGCTGCATTGTACTGTGAATTAATACTTGTTAAGTTTGAGCAAACGACAGCATCAGAATAATATGAAGTACAATCTGCGAAATTCTGGCTTAACGAAGTAGACGAGAATTTGTTTATCCGCACAATGCTGTAAACTTTATGGAATATTATTTTTCGTGAGAAACAAGAAAATAACTTGACAACATGTAAAAAGTCGCATCTGATCCATATATAAATAAATAATAAATAAACATTAATATATTTTATGAACGAAAGTTTATGTATGCCTTATAAACTAAATAAAATCTATATATACATTACGTATTAAAACGTCGAAAATTGATTTATTTTTTACAAGAATTAATAAGTTTTTATTTACTTTTTTGTTGTTTAATATTAAGAAATAGATTATTAAAGAAGTAACATTTAATTTAGTAAGTAATCATAAAAATAGCTTAACAATAACAAGAAAAAAATATATTCGTTCAGAAATCTATCGTGGTTTACGAACTTATTCACAGACATTATTATTTGTTGAAATTGTTTCAAATAATTATTGTTTAAATTAAAAAAATGCATTTTATGGAATCATACTCACGTGGTAATAAACATTCCTTCTCAACGGAAAAAAATATTAGAAGAAATCCTTCTAGTGGAGTCAACAAGTGGCGAATAGATGGAATATAATGGCCAACACGATTAACCAGCCGGTATACACTTTGGGTTTCCTTATACACCTTCGCTCGACATTAGACGCCATGCCTTACAAAAGGTAATTGATTGCCAAAACTTATAAAAGTAGATTTTTGTAAATATAAGCAGGGTAAAGGATTTATAACGTATGAATTACAGCTAAATAAATTGACAGACAATAAGTAATATTTTACAAAAACTTGTCTTTATTTTTGGTAAAAAAAATGAAAAATAATATCACACTCTTATATGTAACTGGTGTGTGGTAGAAAAGTAAAAACGTTATGCGACTTAAACGACTTACCTAATTTTACAACCAATTTAACCACTAAGCTTAATAAATGACTAAAATAAAGGCGCATCCGCAGAAACATGTATCACAAATACTTATATCTCTCTTCCATTAAGTACATTAATAAACTATCGCTCGATCAACGAAATAAATATATTTTAGAACTGAATTTACCTTCAGTTTATGTTTGGTTATTTTCACTGGCTCGTAAAAGTGAGTGAAAAAAAAAATGGCAATGCCAACAATTGCAAAACTTATATACCTAGAATTATTTAGAGAGTCTAAATTGGCTGTTTGGTATTAATTCGATTCTTGACGAATAAATCGTTTCGTTAACAAAAAAATAATAATTTCTGCAAATAATCATCGATGGTGAAAACGAACACTAATCTGCCACGTCGTAAAGTAAATGACCGTTTTAAAAAAATCATTACTTCTCGTCACGTAAAAAAAATAATCAACGCGACAACACGTCGGTTTATAATGTATTATCGACCGAACATCAAATAATCTTCCTTCATTTTCCGTATATATATGTATATATAATAAAATTGATGGAATTTGATAGATCCTCGATCGCCGCTTGTACAATCATTATCGCTTCGAACCAACCTATTATTAGTTGGCACACAGCAGGAACTAAGTTCATGAATCGGAATAATATATGAATTACTTCTTGTTGAAGTACAATTCACGGATGAGCATCGACGTAAATGAAGGGATTTGCGTTTGCTCGTGAAAAGTCGAGTCGAGATTGTTGTAACTCATGTATTCAGTTGCGACTTTTCGACCGGTCATTGTCAGCACTTTCGTTATTTCCTTTGTCTCCGCGTGCGCATCGATTATATCGCAGAGACTCTGAATGTACCACGTGCCTTCTTCCGGTTGTCTCCAAGAATAGAAGCCTTAAAAAGTATCAAAGCAGGCAGTTTAGACTTACTAATTGCTGAATTATTCATTCGCAAATAATAGACGATTTTCAATTTATCATGATTATAATTAATAAAAAAAAGACCCGCTTTATATTTATTTCTTCATTTTCATTCATTTAGGCTATCACGAGTGTCATTGTAATAAATCTATTGTTATTTTACGTCAATACATTCCAATATATGGCGAATTGAAAGCAATGTATCCAATGAAAAAAAAAGCGAATACAAAAAATTTCTTTTTTTACACTAACCTTGAACTGTACTGTGAGCAATAAGGAAATCCGCATGCGTCGGAATCTTGTAAGATGTACTGAGTCCATCAATTTCGGAAATGGGATTTCCCATCATTCTGATTCCAGAATCAAGTTTATCTCCTCTACATGCCTTCAGTTAGTAAAATAAATAAATGTTGATTAATCAATCAAATAGCTATACTTTCATACGAAAAAAATTATTTTTGAATCAGATTTTTGTTTAATCACATTATTACAACCGATAAAAACACAATTTAATTATCGACGCTAAGGGTAAATCGTGACAATGATAAATTACGTGAAATCAATTTGACTCAATAAAGCTATAATTCATTTTCTGCAAAGTAGTTTATCGACTTGCCCACCTGGAAGAAAAATAGTTTCGGTTTTCCAGCGAGTGACGTGCATCGGTCAGCTGTAAATGGCTTCCATATATTGTCGGCTCTATACGCAGCATCCTTTGCATAAATTAGATCGTTGTTACTGCCGTGAGTTAATGTGAAAATACACAGGCAGTCGCTGTCGCTATGATCTTCGGCGCTTACTGTTTTACCATTATATGATATAACCAACATTACTTTCAGATCATCTTACTATATGCGAGGTTTTGTGATATATATTATATACTAAAAATGACTAATTCATTAACTAACGTTTGTTTTAGAAATCAGACTATGCGTTTTATGAACTTTTTGGTAGCATGTGTATTTTTATCGTTTTACAGTTTCAATTAGTTCTCAAATTATATATGAAATTAAAATAAGTCACTTTGAACAATATACAATTTAACTTGCGTGATATAAGAAAATAAAAGATCTTTATGTAAATATTTAACGGAAAAACTACCAAATTAAAAATGAGCCATACCTGTTTTGATATGAGCAAATCTAATGCGATGTGATCATATCAAAGAGTAACCACAAAACGGCTGCTTACTCCATCCCAATTTTTGGCTTTCCGTGTTAAACCCACTATATATATATAGGGACAGAATAGACATTTTCGTTCGTAATTTTCTGCACTCTTTATTCCATAGATTTTATACTTGTCTTTAATGATGAAAGTTTCTTCGAGTGAGATTTCACGCCACTTTAAATGCCAATTTCAAGTCCAAAATCATTTGGACTTTCAGAACAAATCCAAGAGTAATATTTCAATATATATGGCATTTTTAGCCAAGAAATTGGAGTGAAATCTCATTTTACTTCAATAATGAAAATGCTAGTTATTTTTATTAGGAATATACTTCTTTTAGAGTTAAAATCCATTCTTTAAGAATGGATATTCACTCCAGGCACGAGTGTCCTAATTTCATAAAATTTCAGCTCAATCCTAATCAGTAGAGGTAAAAAGTTGGACGGAATAAGTAGTACACAAAGTACTCTTTAAATACTCCTAAGCATCGATTTTTAAACTTATTTTTTCAGTGCATCTTTAGGGGTTCTTTTTGAGTTGATAAAAATGAGCTCAGAAATCTACGTATAAGACGATTTAAAGAGTTTTTGAAATCATTCTATTCAACTTTTTACCATTACTAATTGAGTGTCTAAATTTCGTAAAATTTAATATTACGTGTCGTTTGAATATCGAGGACTAGAAAAGTGAACGAAATTTGCAGTCACTCTTAGAATATGTTAGATTAGATGTATGTCGCTGAAGACAGACGCTATAAAAAATCCAATATTACAGTATATAATTACAAGGCATTAAAGATTAATAAATATTGTTAAATGAAAAAGAAAAAGAGAGAAAGAAAAAAAATTCATAGATAAATTATACGAACTTTTTTTCACTAAACCGACAAACTTCGAAATAACAGTTACCTGTTTCGCTTGAACAGACATTCAATAAATCTTGATTCTTCATAACGCCCGTAATGCATACAATTACGTATACATTTCAACGTTTCAAACTTGTAAAATTTATTTTATATTCTTCCGGTATGCTCTGCATAATCTGTATGATCATTTTAATTGTATATCATTTTTATAAATCGGAATCATTCATCAAACTTACGTTCTGCAATCTTGTCCATGACGTTTCGGTGCTTCAAGTCGTTGTGCACTTCGACCATAAATCCGAGTTTCGAAAATGATCCCTCGATTCGTTTTACGTCAACGGATGATCCTCGTCTCTCGTCGAATCCGGGATCGAAAACTTCGTGGTTAAAAATTATGCATTTGCCTCGATTTTTATGGGACATGTTGTATCGTTCCGCGTCTATGACTGATGCCATCTTTCCGGTGATTTCAATGCAGCAGCTGTAAAACCAAGAAATCTGTGTACTTTGTTCGATGAAAAAGCCATAATCCTGCATTAAGCACAAAGTACAAGGATTACATGGGTACCGAGACATTTCAATGTCCTCCATTTTATCACCAGGGACACTTCATCGCCTGACATTACAAGTATACCTAAAGTGCCCCAGCCATGTCGTGACAGCTACCCCATATGTCTCAGACAATGAAGTGTCCGCGTACACCGAAAAAAAAAACACTTAAACTTCAAAATCTCTAAGACTCAAGAAATTTAATAAAATTTATCGATAAATTTCTATTCTATGTATAGGTAAGAATCGAAAGATCACAATGCGAAAAGTTTTACTTACTCGGCATTGGCATTTTCTGGCGGAGTATTATGAGGTGTCGCGTCATTCTGCGAGCACCTGTTTTCTATCCAATCCTCTACGAAACTATGCACCGATTCTGAATTAGAAAAATGTGCTGCTTCAGGGGTATCCGAGTATCCCAAATCCGGCGACACCTGAATCCAATTTGCAACAATGTAAAAATTAGACTATATACAACAATCATCAAATTTTAAAAACAAACGAACCGAGCTTATCAAAAAACAAACGACACACGAAGATCGTATAAATTTAACTTCATGATATATATACATATCATGTACCACTTGTTCAGTAATTCCTTTTGTGGAAATTGCTTTGACAAGTAAAAATTCAATAACTTTAAGGTACTTTTTATCGACGACCACGTAAAGGTAACATTTTTCGTACCACATCGTTTTCATTTTTTGGAGGTCTGCGTGGCGTAGCGTAACCCGGCATCTTACTGGGTTCTGGCGATACCATTTCTCGATCACCCAAGGAATCTATTACGTCACTTATGCGCCTCCTGCGTTTTTCGCGAGTCGGAGTCCTTGGCAAAAGCGAAATAAGATCTTCGGACACCTGCAAACATTTTTCGTTGTTTTTTTGTTTCCATTAGTGCGTTGCATTGGTTGAAATAGGAAATATCTTAACATCTAATGCATCGAATGTTGCGTGTCATCAAATGGAGAATCTTCGATATTAATTTAAGAGGATGAGATTATCGAAAAAAACAATTATCTAGACCCGGTTAATGTATTACATGTGCAGTATAAAATGCAGTAGTAAATATATAAAATTAAAACAATAAAACTTTTACCTATAAATAAATATTATGCTAGAATAAGACAGAAACGACACTTCTTCCTTTCGTTAAGTTTTGTATAAGGATTTCGTATAAAGATGTTAAAGATGTTCGTGCAAACCCGAATGTGTTTTCTCGGATCGGTTTAGCGGCCCCTTAACCTCAATATTAAATATCTATATACATATAATTGAATTTTATATAATTCAATTTTACAAAATAGTATGAAAACTTTTATTTTTAAATTATATTTATGTGTATGTTTTTTTTTTGTCTAATTGATGCATAAAATCTATACTCCCTCTCATCGTCGATCATTGTATATATACGATTGTAAGTGATGTGCAATAATAAGTATTCATTTATTATTAAAATAGTAAAATATAAAGAAAAGGAAAAATCATGGTGCGAATATAACAAAAATAGAAGACATAAGACGTATAACATAAAGCAAAGTCGCAAAGTTTCCGCCGAACTTTAGTTGTTAATATATAATCAAACTACCACTTCCATCATAACTATTGAATAAGTAAACTTTGGAAAGTACGATGTCGTCAAACATTTCAACTTAGCACCGAAATTACCGCAGAATTACAAGTGGTTATTGTAATGGAAAGCTACGAAAAGCCCTTTGAAAACAAACAGTTGATTATAATTTAAAGAATTGTGGATTAAAAAAATCATAGACATATTTGTAAAATTTATTTTATCATCAAATGTTATAAAAAAAAAAAAAAAAAAAAAAAAAAAAAAAAAAAAAAAAAAAAAAAAAAAAAAAAAAAAAAAAAAAAAAAAAAAAACAAAGAAAAACAAAATAATAAAAAAACAACAAAAATTAAGGAAAACAACAGGAGTTACTTAAAAATAGCTATCGAACCAATCTACTGCTTCGTTCTTTGGTTCACGAAAATCGCCAAGACATAAAAGAGTTAATACATATCAATGCAATTTTGAAATTGTTATCAATCAAGGGAAATTGTTTATCAACAATATAGATTACCATTGTAAGAGCAATAATATTTTTGCATTTGTTATATACTAATTATCTATAACATATTATAGTAAAAGACTCCAAATTCCACACTTTCAAAAAATGTTCAACTCCAAAAAACGAATATTTTGTTTAAATTTCTCTCTGAATGTAATTTATTCTAAAATTAAATTAATTTTAAATTTGAATAACACGCAAACCAGGATAAAACTTCAAGCGTACATGTGACAGAAAAACAGGCTTCCGACTACAATGACTATTCGCAATGTCAACGTTCTTATGATAGATTACCTATCAAAAATATTGGAGAGAGGCAACAACAAATTATTGAAATTTAAAAAATTACAAGTTTGTCATATAAAGTAATAAAAATATTGAAAAATTAAAGTGTCATAAAGTGAAAAACGCAAAATTATTTAAAGAAAAAAACTTAAATCAAACCTATTAATATACACAAGTAAATATGAAATCCAATAACAAGGGTCGATAAGAATTCATATAAGAATCGTGAAGAATCTGACATACAATCAAGAATCATAATCAATAAAATTGTTAAAATACTTTACGACTGAATTAGTAATCTAAATAAATAAAAAAAGAATCATATCAGTTTTAGATATAAATTAAAATAAAAACAAACTTTCAATTTAACGAAAATTATATCCTATGTGCTACTCCCCCATTAAACTTTTCCAAAAATGATTGTAGAGTATAATTCATCGGACGATTTTCGAGCGAGGGGCCAATATCTAGACCCTTGATATTAAAAACGTTTGTATACGCTCTTATCTACCGCAACAAGTTTAAACAGCTAAAAGGATCATGGAATACCCATTGCATATGTCAAAGTTCCTCTTAGTTAGTTATTATCTTTGTTGATGTTTTTTCTGTCGGTCTACATGAGCTCTATTTGCCTGAATAAGGATCTATAAAGCAAGAGAAGATCTTAATCTTTTAGAAGATAGGCATGGAAAACAAGTTCAATCTTCATCATGCATAAAACTCTATTTATAAGAAATAAATTACAATTGAAGGACATGATAATATCTGCAAGGCATTAGACTGCTAATAAGTGAAATCTATATAATGGAAGTCTTAAGACTTTGTTAATGAAATTCATTCAGGATTTACTACATTCTTCAATAATATACAACAAAATCATTCTTGATTTTATCGTGTTTATAACTAGACGAATTCAAACTCAATTTATGCAGTATATGAAGATTTTTTATCACTATCCTGAGTTTAAAAAAAAATTTGTTATTTATTCATTTAAGTAAAATAGGGAATACGATAAGGCGACTCAGAAGCACTCCCTTCTACACTGCCTTTTGGCGCATGATGTATAATATCAAATCTTTTGTGTAAGTTTGGCAGTCATTCACATGTACGCGCGATCTTTTGAATTAATCTCAAAAACAATAGTATGGAATACGTGACGACGCAAACAGGACAAAAGTACGCAATATTTCTCAAATAGTCTATTTTGAAAGTCTCAATTATTGACCTTCCCACAAATTAAAAATAAAACTAATCACAATCACAATAACTTTGAAATATAAAACTACGAAATCCGATTTTGAATAGGAGTTATGAGTATATATATTTTTGAATAATATTTGGAAATCTGTTCTTCATCTATACGTTTTTCATAAAATTTTATGGTATTTTAGCGAAAACTAGTATTATTTAAATGTAAAAATATAAAACTATAAAATTCAGAGTTTTGCTATATACTTATAGTCTGAAAATTACATTATATATGAAGAGTGACGTAAAGAGTAACGTTTATTCGTGTAAAGACTGACGCTTATTCTCAGAAAACGAGGCTTTTCGATTTACTGTCTGCATATTGAAGACTGAAGTTTCACATTCAAACGTGCAAAAATCTGTTCCAAATACAATAAGAATGAAAACATCATTCTTTTAGGATGACGCATTCAATTATTTTTTTATTAATTTTTAATAGTGCTTTCATCTAACGAGTGCAAATTATTACATGATGAGATTTAATGGGAACACTGGACACGCATAACACCCTGTGGAAAAGGCCTTACAAATCTAAATTCCACTTTAAAAAATGTATCTGAAAAATAACTTATTTCTTTTTTTATTTATTTATATTTATTAAAAATATTAACTTTTGTAAAAATATCGAACTTCAAAATCGAAAATTTACTTTTGAATAGGAGTTATGAGTATATTTTTGAATCATTTTTCATTTTAATAATATAATTTTGTTATTTTAGCGAAAACTAGTATTATTTTAACGAAATTCATATCTTTTAACATTATTTTAACACGGAATATCAATAAAAATTCCTCGTATATAACGTATCCTTCGCAAAATCAAATATCATTCTTAAGGTGGTTCTAAAGTAGAACAGTTACCGACGTAACCTCAAAATACGAAAAATGAAAATTGTAAATGATTGAAACGTTTTTTCAAAATTTGG
>JAPYZR010004654.1:0-13310 GCA_030522945.1 Trichopria nigra | reverse complement strand
TTGACTTTGATTGTAGTATCAAAATTAGGTGATTTTGTAACCCCTACTAAAGAATTACAAAATTGTGCGCACAAATTAAATACTTTGCCAGTGTGCGAATGTGGAAATGGACGTTTTCAGAATATTACAAATAACACGAAATCTAGAAACATTAAATTTAAAGCTATTATGTATATAGTATATACTTATTGTATAAAATATTCATAACAAAGAACACGGAACGGTTGCGGTTGACTAAACTCATATTGTAGACTAAATTATAAAAACGTTATAAAGTATATATATGTGTGTGTATAATGCATATTTTATGCATGCATTCTCATAATATCAATAATTGTTTCCAATTCGTATAGGTTCATTACAATATTCGCTTTTAAACATATTCTTTAAAATATATATACACGTTGTGCATTTATATGTAAGGGACCAATAAGTATATTAACAGAGACACTGTCTCTGGTATGCAATAAATTGCGATATGGATTTTTTATACTTCCGCAAACTAAATCATTAATCAAGTTGATAATGTTATGCACATGCAAAACAAAAAACTGTTTTGCAATCGGATGAACGTCTATGTAAAATGGCTGCAATATCTGCCGCCATGTGAAAACTATCTAAATCATGTTGACAATTTCGAAGTAAAGCGCATTGTCGTTATCGGATCGAATTATACATTTAAATTTCTTTTTGCACGCAACTCCTCGTTTAAATATATAGAGATAGATAGATAGATAGATAGATAGAGAGAGAGAGAGAGAGAGAGAGAGAGAGAGAGAGAGAGAGAGAGAGAGAGATGAGAACTATATATACGCATATTGTGCGGTCGAAGAACATAATTAACGTTACGAGCTTCTGATTTGTTATAATTTATGATTGTTCTGTAATTTAAACACTTTGGCATGTTCCGATTCAGGGACAGTTTAATGTTCAAATATACGAAAAAACCCCGCTTTTTATATACGTAAATTGTACATTTTAAAACACAGATCTTGAATCTAATCAAATATTTCAATTTGTTATATATATATTATTTCTATATAAATCATTTCTCCATTTATTTTATAATTTTGCAATTTAACTTTTTAAGTTTTAACTGACATATAATTGAAATTTTGTCTCCACAGTTATTTTTTACATCACGTGTCATTTTTTAATAATAAAATGGAAATGTACCGTTTACAAAGATCCACCATATAATATTATGCCTCATATAATAATAGGCTCGACTTCGACGTGGGGGTTCTTCGGAAACGATCGTTAACTCGACCAACAAAAGGAAGAACGAGAATGTATATCCGGTGAAATTTACAAAGAATCCTGTAATAATCCGACAATCAGTTATAGTTGTTATACTTCTTTCATGTGTTATTATATTTAGGATACAGCGGGAATTCGTAAAGAAAATATAAATAAAAAGTGCCATGTTTCAGAATCTTGTTAGACTATGATATAAATATATACACATAATAATTACGTAGTATTGTAATCTAAAATATTACAGACAAGTATGATGAATGATACGCATCTGCAATTATGTGTAGATTGTTGATGAAATATTTGCGTTATACACAAACCTAACAATACAATGTACAGACCAACAAGAAAACTCAATAATACTTGATAGAATTTCTTGATTATTTACTGATAAAATTTTTTCATTTTCATAATCTGTAAAAAATGTCTTCTTCGGAATCTTCGTCCTTCATTTCAAAATCTTCGCTCCTCAGTTCGGAATCGGAATGGACCATTTTGGAATGTTCAGATGCTATTTGAGAATCTTCAGACGGTCTTGCGGTATCGTCGTACGACCATTTCGACTCAAAGGGATTGACATAATTCTTATTGAGCATAGACATCAAATGACAAAAGATATTAATTTCGCCCGATCTTTTGACCCGCAAACCTTGCAAGCAGTCTTTGCGAAATTCTTCATTTAAACTTTGTCGAATGACAGAATTCATAGCCGAGGCCAAAATTTTGCAGCATCTCGAACCTTCGTCCAAGTCAACTCGATTCTTGTAAATGTAGTGCTTATTAACTCTTACGGAAAATTTCACATTCGGATGACTAGATTCAAGCATCATTATATTGGAAGTGATTAAATTTGCAAATTCTTTATAATGGTCAGATGGACATTTAAACTGTGTACAAAACGTAGATTTATATCATTTTAGCAATCATTAAGTAAGTTAATAATACACCATATAATTAGTGTAAAAATCTGATCGAATACCTCTAATTTAACCGCGATGTACTCCTTCAAGTGACAATAATCTGAAAATTCTTTGATCTTCGATTGGGACTCCAACGAAAATGAATTGTTCCTGATGAATACAACATCACGTACCTCGACTCTTCTTACATCTGCGGATGACTTGGTAAACACTTTTGCAACCAAAGCTTTGTTTATTGGAAATTCCAACTCCTTTATCACGGACTTGAAAGCTTTATTCAACAAAAATGTTATATCGATCCAGTTCCTGCCAGTGCTCATTACTTGAGCGCTGCAGAATTGCCGGTCTTTTACAATCTTTGTATCAAGTTGCGTGTACGACTTGAACTCGGCTGCTTTTCTCTTTTGTAAACAACCAATAATGATCTGAAAATTAATTTTAATTTTACATTTAAATGAAAGATAATCTGCCAATATCTGCTAACGAAGTCATCATTCCCATCATTTCAAAATTTCTTCCTTATATTATTATTTGTACAACACAAGGCACACAAATAGAGAAAAGAGCTTTTTAGGAGCTTCTTAAAAGATTTCTTAAAAATTTCATGACTTTTCAAATACTATAACACTAGTAGAGGGAAAGAGCCGTTCTTTATTACTAGAACTTGGGAGCGGAATTATAGAAAACTAAAGATCCATATTGTAAAGCCTCTTTTAATGTAAATGCGAGGCATCGCAGGAAATTGACGTTATTTGACATCTCTCGCACTCTTGCAATAAAATACAAATATTCTAGATTAATTGCATTAAATTCCATTATTTCGTTATGTCAGTTATTGATATCTGAGCGGTAATTATTATAAGAAGAACATTTATTATTATTGCGCAATACTATATAATAAAAAGTCATATTACGCATCCTTTGATATCATTAAGTTATACACACGTATATATATATATATATGTGTGTGTGTGTGTGTGTGCACGCGCATAATATCATCAACATCACACATGTTATGGATTAATAAAATTGCTCTATTTAGCGAATGTTTCTTATTGTCATATTACTATATATATATATATATATATATACATATTTATACTGTCTATATAATAAACTACTACAATTTTAATTTACTTACAGATATTGCGCGTGAAGTAGTAAAATTTATTCTTCTGGTTGTTGATTTGATATAGTTTATTTACGCACTAGTGTTTACTTCACGCACTACTAAAACTAACTATAGTATGTGAAATAGCAAATTTTATACTTCACGCACTACTTCACGCACTACTTCACGCACAGAATTACACAAAAAAATATATGGCTCCAGTAGTTCTCACTCAATTTCCACCCAATGCCACGCACAAATGATGTTATTTCATGTTTTGCGGAATCATTATGTATATGTTTATATATGTTTATAGAGTCATCATCAGAGCCCAAATGTTAAACAAATCGTATTTCGCAATAATTTTAAATGTGCACATTTTTACTTTTAATGTTACGTCGCCGTTTACAGACAAAAAATGTCAATTACTTTCATCTAAACAAATGTTTCCTCTCTCTCATCTGTATATATATATATATTTGTATGCATACACCCAACCGGTACCAAATATCTGTAAAAGTGTCAGACATTTGGTGCCGGTTAGGTATATGTATATATATATATTAAATCATTAATAACTATAGGGGTTTCGCCCCTGAGGTCTTCGGCCGCCAACCCCAACAGCGCTTCTCGCTTCGCTCGCAAGATTTCCTTGGTTTGGCCCTTTGGGAGTTCGATGACTTTCGTGTATAATTATAGACATTTGACGAAAAAAAAAAATTGAAAAATAACATTTTCAAAACTTCGACTCCTCATCGCAGGTAAGCTATATTATTAAAGGGAGTATATTATTTAATATACAATGGAATAGATCGGAACACAATATACTTCGCACGTGCCATTATATATATCAGCAGACGGATTGTCCACGGTCTATCCTCATCCGCCGACCTCTATAGGCTTAATATTGTAAAACAAAAAAATGAGAAATTTCTTATGTCAACTTGAATATTCGGATCATACGTCTTTTTTTTTTTTTTTTTTATTAAGCGTACACCAACAATTCAGAATAGTACAGTGACATGATTTTTTTAAGTAATTCTCATATTCTCTAAACTTCTATATAATCGATCTGGTAAAAAAACACCAAAGACCGTTCGATTCGGTATTTTTGCCCGGGTATTTTGAATATTTATTTTTGATAATTGATCAAAAATTCAGGAAACTATACAGTATTTTGAAATTAGATGCAATATATGTTTTTTTCTATAAAAGTTGGATCAGTATTTCTTCTCCCATTTCTACAGCCTATATAGTATGGATATATTCCAAAATCTAAACGGTTCTGCGTACATCCCATGCGTATCCAAAAACAGGTTACAGACGAAATTCTTCCGGTTAGTTGATGAGTTATCGTGCAAATTATGTAATTATATATATATATATATATATTCGTCGCTTATCAATATAGAATTGGAGCAACAATTGTGCAACACGAGCGTGTAGGAATATATTTATTCCTCCATATTAAAATATTCTGGTGGGTTTTTACGCACTTTGCAATAATTTAGCGAAAAAACTGACATGAAGTCCAATAAGTCCAAGTCGCTATAAATATGCAAAAGATGTTTTTCTTTTTTTTTGGGGGGTAAAATATATGTCGCTGGTTTTTCCTTTATTGCATATTCTGTAGCACAAACCCATACATATATATGTATGGTGGTTTCGATGTATATATATACTTTCGATATACATATACTATATATATAATAATCGTATCAAGATATAGATATGTAATAATGTAATAAAAAATGTTGAATATCTAACCTCTTTCACGATGCCCGCCAATGTTTCGCAATCGGTAATCATTCCATCTGCAATATCTCGACTTTCCTCCATACTTAAAATCTAATTAATACTCGCAATTAAATGATAATTATATATACCACACACATTCATCGGTTTTACTGATTAAGAACGCACATCACATAATTCCAGAATTTTTATTGTTATTATCTTTATTTATCTCTGATGGCCAATTTGCATTTCAATAATATTTTAATTGTTGCACCGTTCAACGTGCAGAAATCTACACGAGAATTTATAAAGCCAGTCCTGCCATCTGACATCGCAAATCTGAAGCAACGATATGTATGTAACCGACCGTGGTATGTAATCTATAGAGTCGACTCAGTCGGCAATGCAGAAACTAACATCAGTCTGCCAATAAAAAATCTGTGCATATATACTATGTAGATATATATATATATATATATATATATATATATATATGTATACCCTCTCTGTACACTTGCGTATAGTGTGTACATAATATACGATCGTCGCGCGACTCGAGGAGGGTTTCTGGGGTTTCTGGGTTTCTGATGCGGGCGGCAGTGTTTGTCAGTGTTAGTTCCATTAGTTCTGCGGGGTGTAAAAGGGAAAGGTCCGCGAAACTGACGCGAATCACGTCAACCCCAGCCTGACACATTTGCGAAGTTTGCATTGTCGCACCAGACAGGTCGTCCAGTCGTTTCGCCGGCAAGGTCCTGGCCTTTTAGTACACATTATTTCGAATGACGAACGGCCAAGAGAACGTCGAACCTAACCTCCAACAGGAGAGAGCGGCTCTTCCGCCGCGAAAAATTCGTCACCGGTGAGTTTATGCTCATTTCGTAAATGCTTTTCACGCCTCTCCTTCTGTCGACGGTCGAATCCCGTGTGCATTTCATTCATCATTTTCTTCAATTTATATTACAAAAAATCGTGGCTGACGTGTGTTTAATCACGCTTCCGAATGACGCGTGCTGCGTAAGACCAGATGCAAAATCACAGCCAATCAGTGATGTCGACGACTCGCCTGACCCGGCTTTCCACCAATCATGACTGTATGTCAATCTTTTGATTGCGCGGCTCGAAAATCTGTAACACGCGACTGTGCGCGGAATTTCATCGCGTATAAACGATTGATTATCATTGATATTTTAGCTTTTTTCGACCGATGACCGGAGGGGAGGATCGGGTGACGGCTTGGTGAACGCGTGCATATATAGATGGAATGTTTGCTTTATGCTAGCTTTGCAACCCTTTAATAATGCACCTGTGTTTTATATCATATTATTTTTACGATTATTGTGTAACATTCACATTCACAAGCGAAAAGATTCGTTTGTTACCGTCATTGACGTAACATAATGATTTTTTGATGATTTTCCTATTACACGTAATTAAATCAATAGTTTAAGCACCATTAAATCAATTTTACATTATTTACAAATCTTATGTAATCATTATTTATAATGATGCGTAAAAAGAAATCTAAACTGCAATTTAAAATTATTAAAGCAGAACTATCATTTAAATAGTATAGAGAATGTCATGTCAGTAATATCGGATAAAATCAAAACGGATTCAAAATATATAAAGGAAAGCAAATAATGTGTAATGAAAAAAGAAGCGAATTATGTTTCATATCTACTTGTATTGATATATTTTCATGTGATTTAAAAAATAAAAGCATTTAAAGTTCGAAATAAATGGAAAAGCTCAGCACGATCCTTCTATTTGGATACTTTGTAGTTTGTTAATTGTAATTGTGTATAATTAGAATTTCACATATTCTTCAATTGACTCCAGTGATCTAAAATACGTAATATCTAATATGTGTATTTTACAAAAACCCTAGTACATTCTTTTATTGAAAATGATACCTTTTAATTAAGTGATTTATTTTGCTTGAAATAAATTATAAAGTGATGCGTGAAAAGTGGCTTACATTTTTCATTAAATAGATTTTAATTACTTTTAAATCGGAGTTAGAGGTAATGTCAAGTCTATTGAACATTTAGTAATTGATGGAAAACATCACTTCATATGTTTAATGCTGTTACACGATACATGAGAAATACATTTATTGTCATTCAGCAATTAGAAAATAAAAATGCATGAACATTCCTGCAGTATATCAGAGGAATAATAAGATGATTTACATTTAATCCCACGAAACTGATTAAAGTTTTACATTTTGAATTAAGAATGTTTGAATCAATCTGAATCATCTTTAATCTAATTTTGAAACATCAATCATTTCTCCTTTACTAGGATTAGATAAATTTAATAAAGTGAATATAATAAAATCATATTTTGAATACATGTATTTACTTTTGAGAATAATAAAGCTTGAAACAAATTCAACAAATCAATGATACTCGTCAAGCAATCGTTTAATTAAAAACGTTTTCCATAAAACACTTAATTTGCATTGAAAGTTAATATTTTTGCATGAAACTTTTATTATTATTTTCCAACAATTAATTCTAAGTTCATGGAAAGCCTTTATCATTGTGGGACACTGTTTCATACACGACACAGTATAAATAAGATCACAATATTAAGTTCAAGTATACAACAGTTTATTACCAAAAAAGTTTTATTGTCTGGCATATTTTTTACAATCTTAAACCTAATTTTTTCAAGATTCCTCTTAATGCTAATTTAAATACTAAACATCTGTATAAAATGTAATGTATTTTTTAAATATAATATATTTGTGGCATAACAATATTGTAATAAATATTTTAAAGTTTATAAAGTAATATGTACATGAATTCGGAGGTGGTCTATACCATACACTCTATAAGGCAGTTCATGATTATTGGAAATCACTATGGGTAGAATTTACGATTATTAATTTATTTATAATCAAAACTCATTGGAGGAAAACGATGGAAATACTTTTTCCAATATTTAGCCTAATTACATTTTTTTTATGTTTATTCATATATTTTGCACAAATTTAAAAGATTTTTTTTTTTTTAAACTAATGAGCTTTTTATTTGTAGTAAAAGCATTCTATAAACTTTAGGAGTGACTGATCATTTTAACACAACAATAAAGTTTCCCAATGTTCAAAAATAAAAGTAAATTCCTATAAAAAATGTATCTTAAAGGTATGGTAAATATTATCCCGTATTGTCACTTAATAATGAATTATTAATATATATATATATATTACAATTATACTCTTCATTATAGAGATTTTGTACTTTTTTAATATTCTCATAAATAGCACAATTTTTACATAAATACCGAAAAAAGAAACAAAGTTTCATGGCAAAATTATCAATAAATGTCGTTTGCAATATTTTCTTAGTTCTTCAGTGCCCTAGAGAATTTGCATTTTAACTGCAATGTCGCACATGGTTCTCGTATATAGGATTACCAGCTGTTTTTGATCTTGGATAATTCTATGGACAATGTTGCGCTATAATAGGCTAAGGATTTATCGGAAATCTCGATTTTTTGTACTTTAGCTAGTTACTGCAGCAAAAAAATGCAGTAGCTAGTTACTTTAGCTACTGCATTTTTGCTGCCGCATCAAATGTGACGATACATGCGGGCCGTATTTTCATAATTTGAAAAAATAAGGCAACGCTTTATTCAATAGTGTCACTGTCATGACGCTGAAGCTAACACGGGATTGGCAGCAGCCGACTCGAAAAAAAGGAGATTCTAATTATTAATGCTAATTAATTAATTAATTGATCGTTTGCTGGTTTCAACGTCATTCACTGTCCAATGTCGCGTACGATTAGTCGATCATAAAAAAAAAGTCAATCACTGACTTACCGAAGGGCATTCCACGTATGTTTTAAAGAAAAGCAGTTTCATGATTGGCTGACCCCGATCATCCGACATGCAGTATACAGTTATACGCTTTATATGAGCCGAAGACAAATATATGCACGCTCGATAAGTCCACAAAATGTACGCAGTATTTTTAATATATAATATAATAATCTTAATAATAATATAAATCATTATTAAAATTACATAAATTTTAGACTATTTTTTTTTAAATCGTGGTCCGAAACGAAACCCAAACACTATTTTTTATAGTATTCACATGAATCAATAGAGCATAAAATTAATTTTTACATGGTTATCATTCTTATCATACTTCGGTGTTCATTTAAATATCATTTATTTTTGAACCTGTATTGTTTAATTTAGATTCTTTACGTTAGAACAAGTTTCTATATCGTCGACACGTTCGGTTCAGTATATATATATATAACCGGCATCGAATGTCTGCAACGTTTTTGAAACGTGTCAGACACGTTTTTAAAAGTTTCATGTCTGCGATGTTTTTAAAACGTTTCGAAATCGTTACAGACATTAATTAGGTGCCGGTTGGGTAGGCACCGATGGTGCTCGAAAATGGAATGAATAAAAATGCTTTCGTTCTATCACTTTTAAATCTGTATTTTGTCTGTTTCTAAGTAGCTTTTCTATCAGAAAATAATTTATCTAATTACAAATGCTTTTCAATGTAATTCTATAAATAAAAAATAATAAGTTTGAATACATAGAAATTCGTAAATAATAAAATCTCAAAATTCAGTAAAAAAAAAAAAAAAAAAAACATATTTTCCCTGGAAACTTGGCTGTTTTAAAATTAATCAAATATGTGTACACATATATATATGTATATAGTGAACTTTTAAAGGGGTTGAAAGGTGCTTGTTTGAATATCGGAAAAATGCAAACGTTCATTTTAAAATGTTGATATTTGTTTAAAAATAAGAAGAGTTGTTAACGTCGTTGAAATTGGTTTGAAAGTGTTAACAGTTTTTAGAAATACATAATATGATGGTAAAAAAACATTTTATATAATGCGTACCCCCTAAAAAATGATGGAAGTTCGACGTTTCGATCGTGTGATTTAAGCGGGAGTAGAAGTTAACTTCGAATCCCAAGGAAAAATAATAAGTGACGTCAGCAGGAAATTCATGTATACGTGCGCCATCGGCTTTTACTTTATCGCACGTTTCCAAGAGAACACCCTTAAACAGAATGACGTTGAAGCTATAGCCGTCCGTATGGGCCATATATGGTTTATAAGCGCGTGCCGAATACGCTACATATATGTATAACAGGCGTCAACGGGGGCCCTATTAAAGTTGCATACAACTTTTACGGTCACAGACAGAGATACATCGAAGCCACCCATACAAATACATAATGAACATAATAACATTAGACATATAAACGACACACATGAGTGAACATGACCAATTAAAATATTAAAGTATAAACATACAAAACAGATACATATACTATACATATAGACGTATGCATGAAATTTTACATATAAGTATATATATAATCCATAATCCGTATACAATACATGGGGAGAGGGGAATGAAAAGTTACCTTCATCGTATCCTCGCTTGCTATACATATATGTATATAATATGTCGAATAAGCCACGGGGTGGTGGTAGAAGTGAGACTTTTCGTAATGAGCACGGCGTGTGTGACCGGAGTCATCGCGCATATACGCTGAAAGTTTGAAAGAAGAAGAGAGAAAAAAAAAAGAAAGGAAAAGAAAGGGAAATGAATGAAAAAAATTGGTGTATACGTGTAACCGATGTACTGGCTCGCAGTCTGCGCGGGCTCAACCACACTGGGATCTGAATGCTGTCCGGCATCACTGAGAAGTATTGGTCAACAATGCCATGACGGAAATTACCCCTGGGATCCCTGGGATCTGATGCTGTACTTGGCACAAGTTTCCTGCAATTTACCTGTATGCCATTGCACGCACGCACTATAATGGGGGTACATGCGTCGAGTGCTCAGTATGTCCAAGTCGACTGCAGGCGCAACTGGGGGGCTGATTTGAGAAGGTTCCAAAAAATTGTGAGTTGAGTTTTGGGAGATATGCATTGCCATGTTAAAAAAGTCGAGTTTGGACCACCCAGGAGGCGACCCGCGATCAGATGAAACTGTCATTAAAGCGGGGACATTGAGTTGAAAAAGAACAAAGTAAAAAGAAAAAATTTATTTATATGCCAAAAAATTTGATCATTTTTTACGTTACGTGTGTATGTTGACACTACTTGTTTATTATATGAAGCATTACACGTTAGAATCTTGTAGGTTTTAGCGCGCGCGCGCGTTTGCGTGTGTGTGTGTGTGTGTGCACGTATATATGTATATATATTTTTTTTTGTAGGAAGTGACACTTACGTCTCATTTTATACATAAACACGGACACTTACATCTTATCGACATGGGTATTTTATTTATCAGTACAGCTTGTAGCTTATTTGTTCAGTAGTTTGCCGAAGATAAGCACTAAACTCGTCGTTATCGAACAGTTAAAAATATATGTATATGCTAGGAAATATTTATGTTATATAAATTCAATTGCGCATCTGCGTTTTAATTATCGTGCGTCCATATACATATATAATAAAGGAAAATGTGGAATTAAATGAAATGTATTGAGTTTATTCGTTATCTCAGTTATACTGCTGTTTTGTATGCGCATTAGTACATGCATTGGTTACATTATCATCATTAACAGGGGTGAACTCGAAATCTTGAACTTGAAATACGAAATACTCAACTTGACCTATTCAATTTATAAAAAAGTATCTTATTATTGTCGATAAAAAGAAGATAGCCGGCAATATTTCTAAAGTTATATAATAATATAAGTATATCGTTGGTACATTTCGGGGGCATATTTTTATCATTTTATCTTTGGTACATTTTGAGGTCGCTGTGTCTACTTTGGGGACGGCCCCCGAAATTTTCCTATATCTTTATCTTTGGTCTAGTTTGGGGACTATGGTGTTACACGATGCGGAATAAAAAACCGAGTTTTAGGCATGTTGTGACAGTTAGGTTAGGCTAGTTTTAAGCTTCCGGGGCGCAGCTTCGGGGGCGAAGATAGTATAGGGGATTCCCCGTTACTATATATATATATCTTTACGCCTCTAATTGCGGGCGTAAAGTTGACTTTCATGCACACTTGGCGTAAAGGAGCATTTTACAGCCACTAAGCGTAAAGTTGAAAATATTATTACGCTCGCTTATTCTGTTAAAATGAAAAATATTAAAATATTGAAAAACTAATAATAGAAATAATACTTATTGTCTTTTTCTTTTTCTCCGAAACACCTTGTTATTGTTTATTACGCTCACCCGGAGTATGCGTACAAAGCATATTACCTTTCTCTTTTGACATTATCTGCTTTCTATTATAATAATATCTGATGGTTTCAGTAAATGTGATATAAATAAACAAAAAACTAGGGGCTTCGCCCCTGCGGCCCAGCCCCACCGTTACAAAAAACGCCAGCACCCGACATTAAGATAAACGTGTGTAGTAGGATGCAAATCATTCTAAATCGCTTGTACCCGATTGTACCACATGAATTTTTGATTGTACCTCAAAGGCACAAGAGTTACAGAGTTACAAAAGAAAAAAAATGTTTTGCCCGATTTCTACAAACGAAAGGTACATGCAGATCGCGTCATCAATTTTGGTATAAAATTACGAATAACCAGTAATATGTTACCTCATTAGTTACCTATCTTTGAATTCACATCTGCGATGATTGTACGAATCTTTTTCCAGAATGACACTACTAGCAATATAGTACTGTTAGCAATATAATATAAAAAAACAATATACTACTACTGTAAGCCTATTTTTTAATCCTTGCAATACTGATTGAGACATTAATTCCATCGCAGTTTTGTGCATGCAGATAAAAAGGAATATTTTGATATCTAAATTCTACAAAAATATTTATTTTCATACTACTTTTGGAATTTCGCCAAATTGTTATTTATAACATCGTAAATCGACAATAACTTTCGTATCATATGTTGCGTTTTAAATATATGAAAAAAGCATTAAATGAGCGAAATTACAAGATGACTAATGAAACAATTTAATTTTGTGCTAGATGAAGTGCGCGAGTTTATGCTGTGGGCGCTGAGCCCCTAAGCAAATACAATAAGAAGTACATTGGTAGATAAATTAATAAATAAAATAGAATAAGATTACAAGAATAGAAATTGAGGAATAGTAATTTCGATTGCTTGAAGCAATAATTTTTTGTATGTCCGTATTCCTGGCAGTTATGACATTGAGTAATTTCCCTCTTAGCGTTTGATGGTTCAAATTTAATTACTGTGTGTAATAGACGATTTACTTTGTAAATATCTTGGTTATTTGGTTTTATTTCGAACTCTACTGTAAATAACGGCAACGGTGTTTTT
>JAPYZR010004653.1:0-13037 GCA_030522945.1 Trichopria nigra | reverse complement strand
TCTGTATATTTTGCACGAAGCAAGTCCGTCCGCCTGAATGCCGCGCCAATCTCACGTAGCGGAAATTCGCGGAACTATAATTTTGCCAATTTACGTTATTATTAACAATTATTTATCGAATTTCACGACCAAATTTATTTTTAAGTTTTTTCGTGCATTTTTTATGCATGTACGCAAAATTTCAGCGAAATCGGTTCAGAATTGACCGAGAATGTAATGTCGGTATTCAGCAGCGCGTATAAAAATGGCCAACATTTTGATATTGACGGGTTTAATATTATTTTTTTACATATGGCTAAAGCTCGCTTCTCACTGGTTAATGGCAATAACGTATAGGTTTCCATGTATCCTGTTTTCTCGCACTCACTCGGTATATAGCTTTGCACTATATATTAAGTAAAAAAAGTTCAGTATCAAAATTTGATCCGGTTACTATTTTAATAGTAGCGAATTATTTCCAGTTGGCCTTTGCAGCATATTTTAACTGCAGTATATATTTGGATTTAGCCGTTTTTCCTCTCATACATGTGTGTTTATACATAGTCCGCAATTTGTAAATTTTCAGTTTAATTATAGTATAATGCTTCGTACGGGGCTTTTATAATTGGACGAAGAATTGAAAGAAGCGACACTTTACCGTATGATTATATTTGTTATTTGGATGAATACAATAAATAAATAAAAATCATATATATAAATTTGAAGTGTGAAGAACAATTCCCGTTTAAAATAATAATCACCAATCAATGTTCATGTTAACAAGGGAGCATTTATATTGTTTGAATTCAGTTTTTCAGTATTCTGGCTTTTTAACTCTCATCAGACGGAACAGATATCCGTGAATTTCCACGGCCAGTCAATTTAAATATGTATGAGGCCAACTGGCATGTTTCGCGGCAAACTCGTTAGCCCTCGTATACGTTGGTAGATGGCTTCACGTATGTGAATATGCGCCAGGTTGGATTAAGATTGCATCAGCTTTTCATAAAATGATACTGAAATCGAGAACTCCTCTTGAAATGATTTTCATTTTCATAAATTCATGGAATTTCTTTTTTATATGACCAATTTTAATTTCTCGGAGTTTTAAACTATATACATCAATTGATCGTTTTTTTTTTTCGCGTAGTTTTATATTTTATACATTTTTTGATTGTTGTTTTTATTATTTTTTTTTTTTTTTTTTTTTTTTTTTTTTTTTTTTTTTGTAAAACTACGGGGTTTATATTCGACATAAAATTTGTAAAAGTTACATTATTTTAGATTCTTATTGTGGCTATTGATCCGTTAATCTGTTGTCTTGAATGCCAATAAGATTCCTATTATACGTGTATATATTTATTTTTACAGTAAATGAAGTCGCATATGCTTTAAATTATTGCTAAATCATAGGTGTAATATGAAGAATCAGTGGCAACATTTTTGAATGAATTTCATCTTCGATAAAATTAAAATTTCGAGAAAAAAACGTCAAAAATTTTCGATATATCTTTATTTTGAAAACAATATAGTACATTTTTAATAAATGTATTTTAAAATTCAATCAAAAACTTGACTGACGAACTGAAGAGGTAAAAAGTGACATTTGCACGAATAAATTATTTTCAACATAATTACACGTTTATAACTACAACATTGTTGGTATAAAAATATTTGGTATATCTATTTTATTATTACTTTTGCACTATATTATATCTACTAGTAATTTTATGAATTTTAATATTCTTAATTATTTAATGTACTTGTAGAGTTAATGAATAAAGTAAATGAAAATTTATTTTTAATTTTATACTGTACTTCTGTAAAGTACAGAACTTTATATTACAAGTTTGATCTTTGTTAATAAACTATGCTAATATTTAAATATCAATAGTACAAAAATAATACTTAACTATAGATAAGCTTACTAAATATAATGGATATTAATCGTGCAGAAAGCTGTTACTTTGTTTTCAAACAAGTTTCAAACATTTGGCTGTCACTATATAGTGATTCCAGTAATATACGGTTGATATGTACGGTTTCAACAATACAATACATCTTTCTATATATATGCACTGGTGAATCTTACTCGGCTTTGTTGTACTTTATTGGAACCTGTCCAAATAATACTTTTATATTTACCAGATGTTTTATTTGGCACGTATTGCAGAATTAAATAAAAGCTCTTTGTTTAATTTAATTACTAAACAGATTTCAATGCTTAGTAAAAATTACGAAATTCCGTGGATGAAATATAGGGCATTTGAATTTACTGGTTGTTCAATGTGTACAATAACGTTGCCCTCATTACATGGCTCGGTAACTAGAAATTCAATTTTCCTCCAGCAAACGCTGTGAGTAACTGAATATATTAAAAATCGCGAAATAAAAATATGGAACAATTTATTGGAATAATTTTACGATGACATTTAAAAATGTTTACTGCTTTATGATTATTTTGAATGTTTTGGAAATATACCAATTTATATATCACGGTTACAGAAAGATTTTTTTAAATTTAAATAAAAGCGACAAAGAAAATACTGAAATTTATTATTCCTCTTAAAACATTTTAATGTAGAAAAAAATAACACAGGGCCAATAATCAATTTCATTTTAAAATTGCTTTATGATATAAATTTAGAAAACTATAGAATGCGCCACGTTTTAAGTGAAAATCGAGTATTCTATAGCGCAAAGAATGAAAATGTTACTCTTTAAGGGTTAATGTTGGTTCTTACTGGAGTTATAGTCAATCCGCCAAACTAAGTAAAATTTTTATTTTTTACTAAATAGCTGCTCGGTTTTAAGCCATGAAATTTGTAGGGTACAAATTTTTAAAACATGATCTAACCATGTTTTTCGTAGATTGTAGAAAAAGAATTACAGGATAAATGCGTAGACATTTTCATTTCATACTTTTTAATTAAAGTAAAACGACAACAAACACTACGCCTTCTGTTTATACGAACTTTGCAATTTTAACAAACGTACACAGTTTATCTATTTTCATAAAATAAAGCGACACAGTCGTAGCTTACGTTTATTATGTCAAGGTTTGCATATATAAACAGACGCGTTGGAGATAACCGCAATTTTCATCATGTATTACTGATAATGCTCAGGGTTCTGTTACATTTCGGTAAGTTCAGGTCGTGTAATAATCTCTTTTCTTGAACATGCAACTAAACTATGATTAGGGGTATTTTTCGCTTCCATGATTGCGCAACTACATCAGTACCGTAACGTCACACACAATGAGCCCTGAATCGCTCTAAACACCGAATGCAGCTCATCATGTTATCATATATTTAAGGATACTCGTTTTTTATTTACTGCAATTAAATATCATTTCTGATTAAGCGATGGCATATAGAAAGGTGACTTTTTGTCGCCTAATCCGAGATTCTTTTGACGTCGAGTTTGGTAAATTATCATAATTTTTTTAATATTAAATATATGCGTGAATTCGATTAGACCTTACTGTTCGATGGTTGACAGCGTTGCGAATCAGAAATCCAATACGTTCCAAGAAATGAATTTTTAAGTGATGTACACCACTTAGTTTTTCCAACATTATCGTTTAAGTCGTTTCAATTCTAGATCGATAAAAAACTATCTATATGTGGAACTCGTTTTATATGGGTTTGCTGAATCGCTTATTAGCATTGTTACAGTTCTTAGAAAGAAAATATTTTTCCTCCTACAAGAAGATATACATATATATACAGAAGAAGTTCACTAATTACAAAAATTTTTATATTTAAAAAGTTTTTTAAAGTTATAAAAGTTATCAAAGAATTTCAATTATTACAGTATATCGAAATAACTTGAATCTCTTTCATATATCAAAAGATTGCACAAATAATTTCGTAATGATCCATTGAAAATTGGCGAGGAAATCTGACTCCAACAAATTTGTAAAAAATGTCAGCGAAAATTCTACTTTGTAATCCCGTTAAAATCCACCGCGACGCAAAACTTCTGAACGTCTGACACACGAATACGACGAGTTAAAGTAATAAAAAGCAAAGTATATTAGATTTTTCACCTTTAAATAAAACCATTTTATTCGCATTTACGTTGCATTTTAATACAAATCCGTGTGACTTTTTATGCTTATGTCAACATAAAAGTTTAATGATTTTTTTTACTCACGCGTACGTTGAATATAAAATGTTTCTTAAATTATGTTTTCAGTTTTACTGGTTCGTCGTAGTCTGTGTTTTGTATACAAAATGCAATTCAGATTTTAAAATTTTATATATTTTACATTCGTCGAAATAAAGTGTAGAAAATTTTATATTGCAGCAATATAATTGAGCGATATTGAATTTGTAATTTTAAGGATTTACATATACATGTAATTTTTAACTGATGTTAACTATAAAAAAATACAGTTTTTCTTATAAATGATGTTCTGTATGAAATATAGTGTAATATTCGCCGGAACAACACATCTGTTAGTGAAGTTGTTCTGCATCTGCAACTGATGAGTTGCAATTCGGCGTGAATCGTCTGTTATCTGATCGATGACCCGAAAGATAGCATTTCGCTTGAAAATTGTCATGATTATAACGTATTCTATGTCAAAATCATATTTTCATAAATAACTTTCACATGATTTTACGCTACTGCGAGATCATGCGTGATGATATAGTATAATTATTTTTGTTTTCCTTATTCTATATACGAATAGTAACAAAATATAATAACAAAATATTTCGAATGTAAATACATTTTTCTCATGCTATTTATATAGGATGCCTATATAATTATCGTGTATTTTCTTAATGTTTCCAAAATTGAATTAATCAACTATTTTTGGCATTGAGTACATTAGTTGTAAATTTTAAAACTCTAATGATAACCGTGTAACTTACAATCTTATTCATTTAATGTCGTCACTTTTTACGTTTCGACATTGTTTACTTTCGTAATTTTACTTTGTGTATCTCGTTACACGAACGAAGCTTAGTATATACATTCCCTAAGGAAAAATGTCTTACGTTTCCTCATTTTACGATTGGAAGAAAATAGGAGGAATAAAAATTAGTTTACTCCCAGTGTATTGTATTCTTAATGACATTTTTTCTCGCAGAATGACGTAGTTCACGGAATTTTAAATATCTTAAAAAATCTGAAATATAAAACCTTAAAACTTTAATAATAATAATCGTTTCGATACAAGTTTTTTTTTGTTCTCGTCAAAAAATTTAATGCTTTGTCCTACTTCAGGTGAGGTTGCAAGACTTGCAAGTAGAAATTTCAACGGAAATATCATAAAATAGGATTTAATTCATACTGAAAGTATTGCGAGCATTCGCTTTCCGCCGTAGCAGCTTTTTCATGTAAATCGGATATGAGTGGAAAAAGCAACAAAGTAAAAAAAGAACACATCATTTTCTCAACAATAAGCCCGAAGAACGAAGCAGTCTCTAAAGAATTGAGAAAAGCAGAGTACTGCTGCACAATCTTCCGAGGTGCACCGATAAACGCTTTTCCCAGGAGTGTGAGTGCCTTGCACTGGGCTACGATGAAAGCTCTGAAGAAAACTCATAGCGTGCAAAGGTAGAGCCGAGTAATTTTTCCGATGATCGATCGTCTACGGCAAACATCAATCTGCGGCAAGAGTATAGTTAAGTTTGATATATATATATAGAATGTCCCGGTATTAATCTGCGGCTACAAACCTAGCTTTACTCCTTGAAGAATCAGGATTTATTTCTTTTTCACGTTGCATTTCTTGTTCTATAAAAATATTTCAAAATGACAACCATGAACACACAAACTTAAGTAAAACTAGTACTGTCAGTAAAATGACAACTGGTAACAGAGTTTACGGGCAAAGTTTATTTTTACATAACCCTTCGTTATGAGTGATAGAATTAAACTGGCTAATCTATACATCAAGAAAAAAGTTATAAATATTAATATATATATACATTTAAAAGTGAACATATACAGAATCCATCTATACTCAAATATTTCAAAAAGTAAACGCTATAAAAAAAAGTTGTTTAAACAAAAGTTGTTTAGGGTAGTGGGCCCGATCTTTCTGCATTATTGGTTTTGACCTGGTTGACTGGTTTTGCATTATTGTTTGTTGTCAATTTTCAAGGTTATCCGAAGGTCAAGGTTATTTTTTTTAAATCGGAATCCCTTCTTTTAAGACCGAATCGATAAAGCGGGACATTGTATGTTCGAAACGATAGGTTTTAATTTGTTAGAATGTGACCTTCAGAAGGTTAAATAAAGGTTAGAATATGGGTTTTACTTACTAAAACTACTCCAAACTTAAGATAACCTTGAAATATGAAATGAAAGAAGAAAATTAAACTCAAGGTCAAGATGCTCAGAGCCCTTACTTGAAGCGGGATTCCGGCCAGGACCCTATGTGTCACGCTCAAAATTCTACTACTGTCATGTCCCTTGCAATGAGGTTGTCAAAATTGCATTTAATTGCTTCAAGAACCAAAATTGCGGATTAAAAAAAAATTAATACACACTTGTGCAACATGTGCGGTATATCGATCTCCAACGATTGTGATTGTAACACTCGCTTCGCTCGAGTGACCAACTTATTTTTTCTATGTAGTTTAGAAAAAAAAAAAGATGAAAAAGGGAAAACCCTGACGAATATACCGCTGTATATCAAGTAATCAGCGAAATCTGAACTTTTTTGAAATTTTTGTCAGCCGTATGGATCCGCCATTTTGAACTGTGAAAATTGAATAGCGTAATAGTGATCAGCTATATTTAAAAACATAATTGTATGATTTCGAATACAAAATTCGATGGCTTTTTAATTTTTATCACTATATATATATGCTATTTCTGAGAGGTTATGTCGACTTTGGACTCAAAAAATCTTCTCATGTTCTTGGACTATTTTGTGCACTTTTGTTTGAAATCCAGAATAATTTTTACTACTTTTCAATTCGAAAAAAGATCATAAAAAATGTTGTTTAGTCTGCCATTTTTGGTTTTGAAGCAATTTACATCACTTTGAAGTGAATATTAATCGTTTTATTGTGTTCTTTTCGCAACAAAAGAAATCATAAAAATACCTGCGACAAGAATTAGGATAATGAGATGTATTTCATTTTATTTAACTACAACTTTTTTTTTTATAAATATAAAAACAACCTTATCCATTTCACATGCCGCATTTTTCACATAATTTGAATTTAATTGTTGCTGGATTCGATCTTTTCTGATCGTTAAATAGGGATCTCACTTAGGTCTAGATCGGTCTACTTAGATCTCAATTTCGAATTTGTTGGAATCAAATGTAATTTTTCAAATCTCCAATTCTCTATTTTGTAAAGTTATTTTCATAACACATAATACATTGTTACATTTATTGTTTGTGGGGTCAACGCTTTGAAGATAATTTTGTACCAAATATTGATTTATTGGTTATGATAAATTATCATCCAGATGCCTACGTAAATCCGTGCTCTCTTGAAACGATCGGACAGTTCGCCAGATCTATACCAATGATCGTAATTCCCAGCGTCCGTATCTTCTGTACTTCCGCTTGAGCTATTTGGGCAAAATCATCAATTAATCGTAATGCTTATTAATATCAGTGAATCCTTGAAGGGTGCATGAAATCGGAGTAAATGTGCCGTGAGGCAATTAAAGTTCCTCGAGTGCACGTTAGCCCAGTTACTCAAAATGAAGCATCGTACTTCCGCAGATGTCGCCCGTATCATTCGATGCCGAAATCTTTTTCTTTATATTTCTGTCGATCGACGATCTTTATGCATTCGAACGTAGTTTATTTATGATTGATTCATTCGATATTGTATGTATGTTTAAAATAAGATGATCGTAATGTGAATTTTATCTTTGGTTATGACACGTGTCGTTATAAATTGCCCTCTTCATAAAGAACATTTAGAGTTGACATGAAACCAATTTAGATATTTTGAAGAATGAAATATAGTGAAATACGTAAGAATGTGTCATTTTTAACGCTTGGCTAAACTATGAAATATTAAGTTTTTATTCTTTAAGTTTGACAAATTGTGCGCTAGTCTGACGAAAATTCCGTCGAGCATTTGTTAGAACTGAATTTTCACGTTATACGGCTTGTGTATTCGTATATGTATCTTGCAGCGGATACATCGCAGTCGTGGAAGTAGATAAAGTACAGCCGGAAAGACAAATTCGACATTGCGTGCATGACCGACCCTTATATAGGTCAAGCTGTTATCGCAATGCACGGAGGAACCGCTCTGAGTTCTTCGACGTTTTTTAAAGTCGGCCAAAAACACTTGCTAATTGTTACACGTTCGTGATTATTTTAAGTACTTATTTAAACTGTAATCAAATTTTAACTAATCACAAAAGTGTGTCAGCAGTAGAATCGTGCATAAGATGAAACTTGCACAGTAGGTATCTACTTCGAACCATCAGATGGTATTATAGAATCACGAAGCATCGTGCGAATACGGAATTACAACACTGTATAGACTTACGAGAATTGTGTGAAGACGACGCCGAGGTGTTGGAAAAGAAGGAAAGTGGGTTTGAAGGGAAATGAAGTAAAATAAAAATAGAGAAGAGAAAAATGACTTTTTAAAAAAGGAAAATGTAAGAACAGGTTGAAACTATACAAATACTATATATATAACTTTAAAAATTATCATGAAATCACAGGAATATATTAGAAGCTTATCGAGTAAGAAGACACTACAGAAAAAAAGTAGTAAATTCGAATTTACCCGGCCCATAGAAATTACAAAGAATTAAAATATTTTAGTGTATGTATCTGTTTATCTGCACGATACTCGATGCTGGCTGGCACAGGTTTGCATGTTAATCGCCATGGGAAATAGCCGACACTGCCAAGCATACATATTAGGACTTCCGAGTGGGGTCCCTGACCCGCATGGTCCTAATTTAAATTTTGCATTAAACAGTGTGAACGTGGCTTTTTGATATGTTCAAAAACTCAATTATATTTTTATGATGCAAAGGATTGCTTCCTCACGCACTGCCAAGATTTTTTCATTTGACGCGTTATATATGAATGAAGCATTGTGACTAATACAAAATAAATGTTTGTGGATTCATATCTGAATATCAATTTATGGATAATCATATATTGGGCCCACTTGGGACTGAAAAATCAACGTTAATATATTATTATTGGAGGATCTAAAATTCTCTAATATGAATTTAATGAAAAAAAAAATGAATATTTACAAAAAGTATAATCCAGGATTCTGGCAAAATGGGTTTTTGAAAAATATTGAGAGTACCGAAAGTCAAAGTCTCGAAAGTCAAAGTTTAACATTTGTAAAATTATTAAGTTTTATGCAGGTATAAATGCAATGGACGAGAATGTCTAGAAAGGTAGAATTCTAAAAAGTAAAGTATTCCTCGTGATAATACGCGACATTAGCGGTATCAAACTTTTAAATCTCCTGATGAAATGATCTCTAGAGGCTCTAGTCATTTCATGCGCTATTCAGCAAGTACTCCTCACCGCACCAGCAGCCCTCATTACCCCAACAATAACGGAAGATTTGCACGCGGACTCAGAGTCTCTTAAACCGCAAACGCTTATTGTCTTTAATAATGACTGCTCACAAAGGAAGCCTCATAGAATTAATACCTTTTACTTGGATGTGTGCGCATCTACTCTCGAAAGGGCAGCGGTATTTATTTATACCCAGAAAATATGCGTCACTGCATTATTTTCTCCGAATGTAAACTTTAATTGCAGTTTTATTTCGACGAAGCGAAAATACATAAATTAAGTTTAAAGGCATTAAGTTCTAATATACAGATGTGCTTTCATCGAGCATCTCAAATAAAAAAAAATGCAGTAACACCAAATGCATATTTTCGTACGTTTAAATTCAGGGGCTATATGCATTATTTATGATCTACCAAAACTTTAGATTCTGCTGGGTAATATTTGTCGTTGTCGTGTACGTTCGCGTGCGCGTGACACATTGACGGATTGACCACGTGAACAGTTAAGCTGCTCTTTCCCACCGCGTCGACCCAAATTATTTGAACAAGATGATTTCAATGTCGTCGCCCTGATGCATTTTACCAGTTTATCGCCGTGTAAATGATAGGCATGTTAATCCTCATCAAATTAAAAACTGAAAAAAGGTAATTGAAATTGGACAATTTTAATATAAGAAATATTACTATTTCAAATTCTTGCATTATGCAGCTTTGGCACTACAATCTGGACCCGCAAAAATTCTGCCGTAAATGTTGAAGGTGACTCGATGCTGGCCATATTCCAGCTTTTGGGTCATCATGAGTTTTCTTTTATTTTAGCAAAACCGCGCATCACTGATTACGTACAGCTACATTCTTCTCGAAATATCCGTTTCAGTAAAACCTAGAAAATCTGCAGCTCAAGAAAAGCTTCAATTCTACGTGTATTGCAATCGCACTGAATCATTCGAGCACAGGTATGTCGAACTGCCGTACTGCATAATATAGGGAATCTTCCCACACGCATTGAGCAATTTCACCAAAGAAATTCACGAAAATGAAAAGCACGCGATATTTTCCTATATAGTGGTTCTCGTAGTATAGTCGGGAAGACACGTTGTAAAATGATTATCATTCGAGAATACGGTATCATGCGTAATGTATTTCAGAGACCACAAGGCTTGCGGGAATCGGCTACGAGATGCAAATGCCAGTCGGGGATATGGCGTGCAACGCGTGCGATAAATTTACATAGTAAAAAGATCAGTCTATCAGAGATCTTCTACCCTCGTTTCCGTATCTCGATGTACTCGTCGTATCTCTCTTCAATGTCTGTGGTAAAACTCACGCCGCGTAAATATCGACCTACTATAGAGAGGCAGAACTCGAATGAGAGACTGAAAATGCAGAAAATGTTTTGTCTTATTCCGTAGCACTTCGCATATCTAACGAAAACGGAATAATGTGCAATGTCGTCGTATATTTAATTTTAACGATTTGCGTTAAAATTAGGTTGAAAGTATTTCTGTAAATGCAGTTTTTCTTAACGCGAATGCTTATCCATTTCGGCGATTTAAATAAATGTGAAGAATATTTTGGATATATCGAATTTCTATCAAATATTTCGTAAACGAGCTCATTTTTTTCTTTTGTCTATGGGCTGATCGCGGCATCGCGTTATACGTTACCCAATACTCGAGTCATCGATCATCTGAAATTCGAAATAGATACTTATTTAAGCGATAGTTTCCTATCTACATGTTTGTGAGCTTTCGTTTATGCATTTCCAATACAGAATGTAAAATTGTATACATCTTTAAAAAACTATATGTGGTTTTTGATATTTTGTTGTGTTGTAATATATGAAAATGAAACTTTCTGTTACTGAAACACTTTTAATGTTTGTTGGCATATTTTCTTTGTATAAGCGACTTCGAATACCTCCAAGTACCGAGTTGCTTCAAAATCTAATGTATTAAATGTTTTATAGAGGCTCAAGTTTGGTAAAAGGATACTATTGGGTCGCCCTTTAACGCCGTTTAAGTAAAAATCATGAACGATTTTGAATTATTATTACATTGGATTTTATGGACCACATATGCGAATACATGTGTTCAAGGACAATGTTGTGCTTGAAAAAAAATTTTTTTTTGAGCTTGAAATTTAAAGGTTCCGTCCATTTGCCCATATGTGTTCAAGGACAATGCTGTGTCGTGTAAATTTCAGCTTAGTTCAAATATAGCATAATTCGTTTAAGAACATACAAAAGTACGTCTATTATACGATAATGAAATATAATTCAATTAATGAAAAAAAAAAACTATATAATTGGAATACCTCTTAAGAAGAAAGTATATATAGCGACGTTACAACTTTGGAACCTAATCCCTGGTAGAAATCTGTCCAGTTTTCTGTTACACTACCCAGTTATCCTATACCTTTAACATGGGAAAAAAGTAAACTGGACAGAAACTAGACAAAAACTGAGCTCATTTTCTACTAGGGACAGCAATAAGGAAATTAGCGTTTTTTTGATGCACTAGACTAGTACCACACAATACATAGATCTGAATACTCTATCAATTATAAGATTGGAGTTAATAACACCACATACTATCTATGATTGAACATTATATTGATGACATCAGCTGATAAGAATTACTATTGTATTTTTAATTTATTTCAAGATATTAATCCGGATTTTTGAGTTTTCTTTTCGCTTATTTTTTCACTTTACTATATTTTCATAATACTTCCAATAAATGCGTGTTAAATGTTGTAATTGTAAAATTGAAGTTGGGAACGTAAATCACATAATTGTATTATTGCGTACAAGAACCGGACCTCCAAAACTAATCTCAATAATAATTCACCTATAGCGGGCAAGAAAATACAATGCGTCAGCATATAGAGATTTCCAATAGTTGGAGCACCAACAAAAATGGTTGAAACAACTAACTACGTTGTAGTGCTCTCGGAGCAAAATAGAACAATCGTTTTGATCAAATACTTTTAATTGTTCGATTTTGTATAGTTAAAGTTACAATGTTCGTAAGGTTAACTATTATAATTCGACTACATGCAAAGCATAATTCTATAAATTAGTCTAACTAAAATTTATCGGGTAAAGTTTCCGTATAGTAAACTAAGCATAAATGGTTGATAAAACTATATAGGAGTAGATCGTTACAACAATGAAACTAGCTCTAGTAAGTAATTTATGATTAACTTATAAATAATTAGTTGTTAGAAGTTGCTGTGCAGAACAATTATAATCAAAATGTCAAGAATTAATTTCGTATTGATTTCTCAAACTTTCTTTGGTAATTTAAAATCCTGTTCAGTTTTGACAATTGTCGATTAATTTATAATATCTATAAAATGTTAATAAAATAATTTAATTTACAAAATGATAGTTGAAAGTTGATTTAATCCATCAATAATTCCTTAAAAACATTTATTTACCTAATTATTTTATTATTTTGTGGGAATTTTCATTAAAAATAAAAAGCGTATCGGCTCGCAGTAATGTTGCACTCTGCTTTACCGACGTAGTGCTAAGCATTCCCGAGCGCCGCAGC
>JAPYZR010004652.1:0-23589 GCA_030522945.1 Trichopria nigra | reverse complement strand
AAAAAAAAAAAAGAAATCGTACCGAACCTGTTGCTGAATAATTAAAGGATCGTTAGGAAGCATGGCTCAGTGGTCTAGGGGTATGATTCTCGCTTTGGGTGCGAGAGGTCCCGGGTTCAAATCCCGGCTGAGCCCATTTTTTTTTCTTCGATTTTTCATTTTACTTCATAACATTTATTTGCAATATTTGTCAAATATTTTAATTTTTATTATTTCCGTTTTTATTTTTGTATCATTTTCACTTTCAATAAGTATTATTTACTATACTCTCCGCGGTGTTCACGGAAAATATATGTGCGTGTATACTTTCACTCCGACTCACCTTTTCCATTAGGTCCGTAATCTTTTACCCGTATAGCTATATAGTCGTAGGCATCATCAATTAGGAACTATTACGTCCCACCATTAGCGTTTCGAACCTTATAGTGCTTGTTACGAATGACTATCTGACTTTTTATCATTTTCTAACCTCATTTTGAAGAATAACAAAACTTTCGAGAGAGAGAAAAGAAGTCTTTATCTTTTTACTATTCTTTATAATAGTGATAGTAAATGGGATAATTAATAAATAACAGGATTCAAAAAATTGTTGAAATTAATCTCATTATACCTATCAATGTAATTTAATGTAGATTTATTGTAGAAACGGTCCTATGAATATAATTATAAATTTTATAATATATTATTGAATTATTTTTATTATTGGATAGAGGAAAGTTGTAAATAATTATTTTTTTTCTACATACTTTTAAAATTTATTAAAATTTATTAAAATATAATTGGTATAAGCAATAAAAATTATATATATTCTATATCCTAGTAAAATCAACTTGTGTTTGCGCAATTGTTGACATTTTTGAAATTTTAAATAATAGTAATTGTCAAAATTATTCAAAATTTTCTGTATTTTTCAGTGTTATCTTTTTTTTTAATATATTTTTGTTAAGGATTAATGTCATGAAAAGTTAAAATGGAGACTTAACACTAACTTCATAATTTATTCTTAAGATCAAAATATAATTTGGATAATTTCAAGTTTGTGACAAGAAAAATGAAACGGCATATATATATGTATTGAAATACATATATATATATATATATGTATTGCAAAAAAAAAAAAATTACATGATTCAAATAAATTGATTTACTAGAAACGATTTACTAAATGCAAATCCTCATTTTGTAAATTTAAAGTAATAATTTTAAAAGTGAGAAAATTGTTATACTTGTTCTAAAATACTATTTTCTAACATGCAAAATGGTAAATGTAAGTAAATATTATTATCTTGAAATTAAAGTTTATGAGTCATAAATTCTGAGCTAGTATTGTATATACGGAAAATAATATCATCTGTGTGGTAAACAGCTTTGGCTTGATTGCAATATTTTTTCATTTATTTAAAAGTAAAGAAAAATGTTAAGAAAATATGTACTTTAATTAAATTACCTAATTTTCATTTTCTTGAGTCTAAGCACGAGATGTCAGATTTGAAAAAAAATGAATAATAAACCAAAGTCGTAGAAATAATATATTTTCTAATTGTAAGTAAATGAATGTTTCAATCATTGGATATGATTTATTTAGTTTATGCATATTTTTATACAGGATTTATTATTTAAATAATCCTTTTTAGGATCTCAGTGATACCAAACTACAAAATTTAATAAAAATTAGTAAATATTTTTGAAACCAATAACCAATAATGTATGCGCAAAAATAAATAAACCATAAAAATAAAACTAGTATAAAAGTTTGTAATGTTTTGAGTTTTCTTTTTTTTCATAATCGTTCCATTTGTATGAATTTATATAATAAGAATTTACGATTATTAAACATGCTTAATAAATTTATTCTAAAAATTACCCTAAACAAGATTAAATTACAAAAAAAAAAAAAGAAAACCTTAAAAACATAAAATAGAATTTATGTGCTAAACGTTTAATATGTCACTGATGTTTATCAGTTTGGAGTTTTAGATTATAGGTAGATTATAACTTCTTTGAACATGAATATGTTCAGAAATTCACCTGCTGCCAAGAATGAAATCTGACCTATATCGCCTAACATTTCAAAGGCTGAATATAATCCGACTATAATTCACTTTTGTTGCATATTCGATTAATTTCAAGGATAAGATGACAGATAGAAAGTCCCTAAAACTCCTTCTCTTATTCTGTGACGGATTCTTAATATATCGTATACACAAAAAAAAAAGAATGTTGTGTAATGAATATGTACGCTTTATATTGTACTGCGTCGATTTTCAGGGACTGCAGACAGGTGTTGCGGAATAAATGTTTTGTTATATTTTTAAGAATTTTAATTTGATTATATGGGTTGTTGAATAATTGATTTCTATTTGACGAGCAGCTATCGTTTTTCTCAGTAATGTAATATGAACAATAATAATATTGAAAAATTTGCGAATTTGCGAATATTTCGCAAACGTATAGGGTGTACTCCACGTATATTTAAGATTACTATTTTTAAATTGAGTTATAAAGTCTGCATAATGATTGACGGGAGTTTTAAAAATCTTGCAATAATAAATGGCTTACGAGAATTATATAAAAACGTTAAATCGAATGGAATTTTTAATACAGCCATTTTATAAGTGAGTACTCTGCGGAATTTGAGCCGCGTGAGCTTCATGCTAGACCGGTTTTATTTCTTTTACTTCACTTTTTCTTTTTTTCACAAAAGTCCCCCTTTGCTGTACTTTGGCGTTTCCTACGGCGATCTTTAAAGAAAAGAAAAGAAAGATTTTACGAGCATTGAAGAAATATAAAAAATTAGAATTACTGTCAATTATCATCAATTGCCTTTTTCATGAAGATTGATCAGAATAAGGAGCCTGTATGACTCGCTACGTTTTTCATTTTCATTGTCGTAAAGTCTTGAATATATATAGATATATTGCACAAAAAACAACTTTGTAAAAAAGTGATTCTACAAATTTATTTTATATTTAATAAAATATTTTAATATTGATTATTCAAAGAAATAAAAATTTAATTTCGTATCTCATTTTACTTTAATCAACTCTAATACATATTTTAAATCGGAAGTCATGTAGAAGGTCAATTCGATTGACATTGCGCACTCCAATTACGATATGATTCATATATATTGACCCTAGACTCATCAGGTAATTTTTTTTTTTAATCCGAAAAAATAAGATAATTAACCATTAATTTTCTGTGCAAAATTTGAGCGTATTATGAAATTTTGAAAAACAATTCTTTGAATTATTAAAAGTTTCAATTAAAAATTGAATTTATGATACACTAGCATGCGATTATAGTAAAAACTGTAATTAACTGTTGGTTTGAAATCATTTTTAGTCGATTTAATTCATTATCTTCTATATATAGCTTTCATCAAAACAAATATTCGCAATCCGCATGTTCAAGAGTGTTTTGATCTTTTTATATACGTTTTAAACGGAAATATAATCGCATAATTAATAAACTATTTTTTTTTTCTTCAAAATACATACCTCTTATCAGTCTATAATAATGTATACTTGTTATCGCAATATTTCTTTTTTATGAAAAAAGGGTATTTCGCGAAATCCACTACGCAGTATCCTTAATACCTTTATATATTTATCCTGTAAACTCCATTTTCTGCTGACTCGAGCAAAATCCTTTGCTCTCAATCCTTGCTTTTTCCGGTGCTTAGATTTCCTTTTGTTGTTTGGACTCTCCGATTCGTATGGCTCGGTCGCTTTACAGATCCGCCGTCCACTGCATCGTTTGGTACGAGTGCCCTTCACAATTTTCTCGAAACGATTTCCGTCGGAAATCCGTCTTTGTCTTCTTGTATTTACCATGGTCCTTAATTCTTCCTGATGTTTTTCGTATCTTTGTATCTTCACTAGTACTCTGCAATTAAATTTTTATTAGTATAACTAGACTTTTATTAGCGCAGCTGCTGTGATTTAATGAGATTTTCATACTGTCATGAGCGGCTCAGTGGTCTAGGGGTATGATTCTCGCTTTGGGTGCGAGAGGTCCCGGGTTCAAATCCCGGCTGAGCCCATTTTTTTTTTTTTTTTTAAGTTCAAAATTCATTTATATTATTGTTAATGACTGCATTATTTGAAACTTAATTATTAATAAAAATTTTCATAATAATATTTAATTCCAATTAATTCGATATTATTTATTATATTTCACTATATTTATTATATAAATATATATAAATATTTTATACTTGACATGCACACATGAAACTAATTTCAATTCGATATTTTTGTTCCAATACTGAAATTGATAAAATTTAATTTAAAAAAAAAAGAAGAAAATTTAAATATAATATATTTTTTTTTAATAGTACCACGATGCATATTGTTGATCAGGAATTTTGAATTGACATTAAGTTCCGCGAACGTACTCAATAAATGAAATCTTAAATAAGCATTTTCGACCTTTGAACGAAGAAATATTCTTTTCATACAACCTTTTTAACTCCATAAACTTTCGTACTCTTAAAAGACCGTATTTCAACCATTTTTATACATGAATGCTTAAGATTTTTACCAATTGATAATTTTATGTTTTTCGTACAATATATCAATGATAATGACAGTAAATAGGTTTGAATGTCTCAAATTCTAACGATGAATGCAAACAAAAAGTCTATCATTAAAACATATATTTGTCAATAAAGAACTTGAAACAAGTAATAGTAATGTATAGTAATTTTATGTTCTCTACGTAATCTGCTAATAATTCAATTTAAAACTGCTCTCGTAGAAAATAAGACTAATTTATGGCCATTTTTTCTGGATTCCATTACTTTAAACATAGAGGCCAGAAAAATTGGGCAGAAACTGGTGTCATTTTATACTAGGGTGTTTTTTAGCATTATAATAAAAGAGATGAAACTCATTCCCAAGACGTAATGTTGGCACGCTATCCGTAAGACGATAATTATTTATGTCAATAACAATAATTTTATAAATAACATTAAATATGACAACTGAGGAATGAGTTTCCTTTTTAGATGTGGCAAATCATTTTAAATAATACATCGAAAAAATGAACGGATTTTTTATAACGATACGGTTTCGTAAAGATAAAGAGTAAAAACCATCGTGTAATGGAAATGGCGATTTTTATATTCAAACACTCACACATACGCGCACATCGAAAAGGGTATATTCAAATGTACAGTAGGTTTTCGTTGTTAGTTCCTTTTTACATAAATATATTTCAAAAGGTGACTTCTGGATTTTACCTCAGAACACGACTGTCACATAGTGTCTCGCGGAGAATAAATTACATGTACATTGCATTACACGAGACACATGTGGAAAATGCGAAAGTTTTCAGTAATAACAGTCGAGTGAACTATAGAAAGTCTGACACTGACTAACAGTGTCAATAATATATATATGTAATGGAATTGTGGACAAAAATCATGTATAAACTCCTTTCAAATAACAAGCTTAATAAGCAGAAAAGGCTGTTCAGCACTTATTATTTATATAGATTTTAATCCATATTACATGTACGATACAATAAAATCCCAATAAAATGTATCTCGCGGAAATGGTTTTATAGTTTGTTTCAATTAAACTTGTTGTATTAATTCGCGAAACGAAATGTGGTGGAAGGTTCAAAGCTCGTAATGTAGGTTGGACAGAGCAACTTTTCGCCCTCCGCGTAATCCAGCATTCCACGTTAAGACGGAAGTTTTAATGAAATGTAATTCTGACAATGAATGCCGCAAATGGGAATAGCAATGAATCGTATCCATGACAGGTATATCAACGCGCAGGCATTCCAGTGAAAGCTGAAGCTCTCGTCCCGACAGATTGTGCCATTAGGATAGTACTGTTAAGAGGTAGACTGAGATCCGAATGAGTACAATCCTACATATATATAGTATATAAGCGGGATGGAGCCTGGCAATATTATGAAACTCTTCCGTCAGACTTACGAGGGTAACTCACTCGTTGGAACCCAGGACGGGGTTATTCGTTGCAAGACGCGTCGAAGCATATACCGCACAGTTAATTTCCCACGAGAAATTGCGTGTGCTCGTCGTGAGCTTCGCGTCTGCATCGCACGTGTGCCAGACTGTCCACGGCGACGTTAATTTGTAACGAGCTTCCGAGCCGGCCCACTCCGATGGGTCCACGCCTAAAGACTTGACCCCACCTCCAAGTGGCCGGTTCCGAAATGACCACGTGCCAGCGTTACAGGTACGTCCCACGGCAAGGTTACGACCCACAGGCACTTCGTTCTTGTATCTCCAGTTTTCTCCGTTGAATAAATCACCTTTCGGCCGTCCCTAGGGTGACAGCGACTCGGGTGACCCTTTGAAAAACGATGGACGCTTTGTTCTTTACGCCATTTCTTTTTTGACGATGGAAAGCTCCGGGCGAGGCGTTGGCCCAACACTTCCAGTGTTCGATAATGAGCCCTGTAATAAGAAGAGCACTCGACATTTTTATAGTATCAGAAACAAAATGGACTTGTACATGATACACTGTTTATAGTCCGTGTAGTCCAAACATAAATTAATGTACACGCACACATCATTTTATGCACACACTTGAAAAATTGAATAAGATGTGAATGGAATGTAGAAATGGCATTAAGTTTCATGCAATTTTAATGCACACTTTTCAATTTTAATGTACGCATTCAATTCAATTCGATAGAACGGTTACCGAGATGAACGTATAAAAGATATTTCATGTGAAAACTGCAGGACCAGTAAAATTAAAATGTCTGTGTCGAATTTTTTTAATAGTGTTGAAGAATAGTATAGAAATGTCTAAATATTAATAATGTAATGACCTAGTAGAAAATGATACCAGTTTCTGCCCTCGTTTTCTGTCCTCTATGTTAAAAGTAATGGAATCCAGAAAAAATGGCCATAAACTGGTCTTATTTTCTATTAGGGTGGATGCTTAACTATGACATCGAGATTTTTAGCATTTAACATCAAAAAATAATTACTTGAACAATCTAATTCACTACTGTATATATAATAATGATTAGTTAAAAAGTTAAATTAAATACTGAAGATAATTAATTTTAACATAACTTTAGTCATTTTTAAGTCATTTAGTATTTCTATTTAATTTCTGACTTTTAATAAGCCTAACTAGATTTTTTGTCCGCTCAATTTGAGTTAACTTAGTTACAGTAATAAATATAGTATATTACCTAACTAGGGTGTAAAGTGTACTTTTTCGAACGATCTAGGTATTCTATTTTTTGTATTTGGGTGAGTAAGGATAATGCTTAAAGTACTTTAGAGGCCTTGTATTAGTGCTTAACGTGAACGCATTTACGGATTCTGGGAGATGTGATGAGTGAAGTAAACAATTTATGCATGAATTGAAAGAGGTAAAGTTAAATGCATATTACTTTAACTTTACACATGACATTTTCACTTTACGCATGTCATCTTCCAGTGTGCATAAAAGTTGACTTTGCGCACTGAAATCTGGCGTTTAAAGTACTTCACATGCACACTAACAAAGATAACAAATAATAATTTAACAACAAAGAGAATTTTAAATACAGTTTTCGGCTAGTTTTGTAGCCCTCTTCAGAAAATATTATAAAAGCTTTTAAAAAATCATATGTTTTAAAATCAATTGCGAAGATGTTTTTTTATATTATTTTTTATAACGCGCGGGAGATCTATTAATCCCTTATGTTCATAACACCACGCAACCACCCACTAATACTGATACGCAAATGATACTCTAGAGTCCCCTGGATCTACCCTTACATGATTATTTAAAAGCTTATATATAGTATTTTCTGAAGAGGGCTACAAAACTACCCGAAAACGTTAAATTGTACCCGTTAAATCGTTTTTGATAAAATATTAAGTCTTATTATCCTATGCAGTGCAAAAAATATAATTGTTTTGAAAACCATTAATGATTAATGATGCTAGACCCGTGCAGAATACGGATCTACTCAGCGTCGCATAAAAAACGTGATCAACAGCATTCTTGATTGACGAGGAATTGCAATAATTCGTGTTTGTAATGGAAAAACTGGACGAGAAGTAAGCGACGGTCCGTTCGCGAAAAGGGCATTGTTCTTGTTCCTCGTCATCCCGGAACAACGACTATAAACCCGATGGAATTGAGCGCCAATTACAGGCATTACTTCCCCCGTGCTCGTTTACAGCGAAAACTTATTTCTGCACCAATGTACATAACTTCACAAATTAGTTTTAAATTGCAAGTCTCTTTCGGTCCCATTTGCTCGCCATCAAGAAGCTCGAAGAAATGACTTCCTTTTGTGTTTATCATCAAAAATGAACTTACGATATAAAATGTTTTTTAATACATACATTTATAAATATTATTTTGATGCATTATTTATTATATTAATTGAACAGGGCTTAGTTACGTGTATAATATACATATACTGTATTACGTATGTGAAAAATGTATATTTAATGCTCTTCATGTCCTGGATTTAATATACTGCATAGAACTTGAAAACTATACGGACATGTATCAATTGTATGCAGTTGGACTTTTTTGTATTTGCCCTGTCAATTTGGACAACTGAAGAATGCGAACCGTTAAAGTACCTTCAAATATAGTAAATAGTAGGGACATGACACGGTTTGCCTATATATAATTAACGGTGAAGAGTGAACCTATATATCTGTTACAGTAGACTTACATTAGAAGTTGCAGTACTTGGATTAATTAGTTCTTTTAGCCTAATAAGAGGTTGTTCTAACTATTGAAGTGTACTTTTAGAATCTAATACAGAAATAATTATACCCATCTACCACGAAAATGTATAATCATTATACTGAATTTGTAACATATGCCTGTATATATGTGTAAAGTGATTATGCCAATAGATTATATTTTCTCAGAAAATAAATAAATTATTACTTCAGTTTCGTGATGGATAACCACACTTTTGAAATTCACTGATTACGTAGATTCATTAATTAATATTATACTATATATGTATTATTTAAAGCGACGTGAACTTCAGCGCTCAAGCTGCGTAAATAGAAAGTTTATTATTATTAAATCTATTTGGTTTGGTTTGAAAAATAGTTACACGCAATTACTATAATAAACTAAGAATTTTACGTTTAGTTCCATGTATTTATTACTTAGTCATTTCTACCATATATACATTTCACTTTACTCATATATATATATGAACGTGAGTATAAAGTGAACAACCTTATATATAGGACGTATAAATTAAAGATACCAAAACAGACTCGCCGCTTTCTTATTATTCATTTGCTTAAGATTTTGTTTGATTAATTAATTTAGTAAGTACAATGAAATGATTTCTTAGTTCAAAAGTTAAATTGCCGTGACAGTCGTTTTTGCTCTCAAGAGAATTCAAGTAAGCTTTCCGCTCTTGTAAACTTAGATTTTTACTTTGACGGTAGAAAATATAATAAATGTTTTACTATTATGTTAACAATAGTACTTCTATTGATTTTTCTTCTGTACAAAAAGTGGGTTCATCAGACAATATAATAAACGTGATATTTTGTAAATCAACAGCAGTTATTGCTATATTTGTAAGAAAATATATGTTTATTCTTGAAAATATGTTTTAATAATTTCAACCATTACATTATTCATTTTCGAAAAATCGTTAGTGTATTTAAAGTTGTAAGGAATCATATACTGAAGAAATCAAGCCGTTGAAAAAACATGTAATAGATTAAAGGAGTAATTAATAAACGTAAAAGACGTATTGTTGGATTTCAGTCCATTTTTTTCGTCTTGAGTTTTATTATATTTTCTTATGATTTGGTTAGTATTATATTATTATAGTCTAGTGTCAGACTGTAGTAGTGTCATATATATTTCATTTTTTTTAAATCAATATTTGAACCAAGAATTTTACCTTTGGAAACATGTACTTTTACATTTCATATAGAAAACAAAAGAATAATGAAATTAATTGTAAATGATATGAAATATATAAGGAAAAGTAAAACAAAAAATTCAATATTTTCCATATTATGGGAAGAGAAGTCACCAATCATTACGGTGCGTGAGAGAATATTCTAGAAAACGATTGTGTGTATATATATTTATAAAAGACTTTTAGGAAGTTTTTTTTTAAAATGACAAAGTATTTAGTAAGTAGCAGTTTCTTTCTTATATAATAAACCTACATATTACATATTCTAATAATTTATCATTTTATGTTCACAAGTTTTTGTTCGTCCTTAAAATAAACATAAGTATATTTACTATATTAATACACAACAGCTGATACGTATATACTAATTATTCATGAATATCGATGCCATTATTAATTTAGTCTATAACCATAACATCTATAACCATTGTTACGATGGGCGTAAGATCGTCTTATGATAAATGACGATAAAATGACCGTAACGTTTTTGGAACGTATATCAGAAACGTTTTATAAACATCGCAGACACGAAACGCTTTACAAACGTTTCTGAAACGTTTCAAAAAGACATTACAGACATTTCGTGTCGGTTGGGTACTTGACATATATTGATCTGCATGTATTGTGAATGCGCAGAAAGTGGGTAAAGGTTACCCTGCTAATCGACGTTACCCGTCGAGTAGCAATTAAAGTCGTTGTTGCGAAAATACTCGCGACGAATTTCAAACGGAATTCAATTTTCTGCTTAAAGCTGCCACTCAAACGAGCGATTATTCCTGCGGGACTTTGTGTCCTGTTCAGCTGGCACCAGCGGCGGGAGATTGGCGAGATGGTTGCAGCCCGACAGCTTCGTGGAGCCCAGCAAGTGCGAAGCGCGTTATGCGAGGGAGGAAATGAGATGCGGATGGCCCGCCATCGTAACGGTCGTCACGAGGGACCAGTACGGCGAGATCGTCCACGTTCCAGGCCTGAAGGTACGTCTATATACATATATGCCGAAATTACCTTCACCTTTCTTCCTTTCTCGTTTCGAGTTTCACTTCTAATGGAAATCAGCTTTTCCTCGACATACGCCAACCCCCTGACGTGTATCCACTTGGTAAATTGCAAAAGCTTAATTGAAAATATGATACCGCGTTCTGCAAATGAGGTTCGTCCTTCGCCGACGTGAATTGATTTGCATAATAGGCGTACTCCATGAAATAGCAAAGTAGCCAGCGAAAAATTGTTAAGTTCATTGATGTCGCGGGTGAAAATGGAAATATGCACGATAATGCTAAATTTGACGCGGACGATCCATGCATATGATAAAAAAGATGATGCGAAATTTCACTTCATTAAATATATATATTATTAAACCGAATTTGATCCTATTTCGGATTTTTCAGTCACGTGAAAATTCGATCCTTAAGGGTTTTTGAACTGTTTAATTTTGACGTTACTGTTACGATGATTAATCTTTCGTGCATTTCAAGTTATTCTAATAAAATTTACATTTTTTGACCAGTCCGAATTTTGGCCCTTGCATCTACTTTTGCCTTGCAGAAACGTGGATACTCGCGAAATACAACAAAAAAAAATCCAAATGAAGTGCAAGAAATTTACTGACATGAAAATGAGTCAATAATCAATTACGATAAATCTTGCGATTCAAGTATTACAGACCTCACGAGTTATCTTGTATGATTAATGCCTTCTCTGTTTTACATATATTACAAAAATTGACGCCACAGTTATCATGCTCATTTTACCTATAAGTAAATATTTACTTGAATTAAGAAAAGATTTTCTTGAATTAAGTAAGATTTACTAAAAGGAAGGAAACATTTTCTTAATTCAAGTAAATATTTACTTATGCTACTATTCAAATTTTTTTTTCGGTGTAGATTTTATTTGACTTATTTTTAGAGCATTATTATTTTTATTAAAAAAATGTTTTTGTACCAGTAATTTTTCCGTAAAAATGCTGTACGTTCGATTGTTGATGATAGAAAATTACAGAATTCTTATTCAGAAGGTAATGAATTCTCATAATAAATACTAAATTATCATAAAAATAAAAATAATGAAATTTTACAAAATAGTACTGCATTTTCATTGAAAAAAAGTATGGAAATTTCGTTAAAAAATGGATCAAACTTCTATAAAAAAAAAAATTACAAAACTTTCATATATATATTGTCGATTAAATTAGGTTCACATAGTAATTAATAGTGTATTGTTTTTTATTCGTCGTTAAGGGCTATTAGTCCGTTTATAAATAATAAATAAAGAAATAAAATGAACTTTCATAAAAAGTTAAAACTTTCATAAAAAAGTGACTGAACTTTCATACAAAAATTATTGTAGTTCAGTACAAAACCACAAAATTTATTGTTGTTCTTACCTATATAGAAACACTGTAAAAATAAAGGCTTAAAATAATTACGTTTTATAGAATCGACAATATATAGCATAAGTCACTACACTTTACTTTCAGTCAATTTTCTTGCCTAATTCAAGACTTCAGTCGCATTACTGGGCTCAATTCAAGTATTGCTTTTTGTAGAATGAATGTTCGGTAAATTTGACAGGATTTTATTTTATCTATAATAAATTTTATTTAATAATTTCAAGTTATTCATTTTACATACAATACGTCAACACGAATGTACATACCGTCCATGAATCAAACGAAACTTTAAAAATATGTCACATTAGTAATTAATCACTTTAATACCTTCCCGAGTAAAAAACAATCTAACAGTTGTATAACAGTAATATAACATTACGCAATAATAAATAATATAAAGATGGGTCATTATTTGATAACACAATACACTTCAAATTAAAATTATACAACGGAAAATTAATACTTCGACTTTTGTATGAAAATTGACAATTTATTCAAGCGAGTCTTCAAACATGTCTATGTTTAAAACTATCGTTTTTAAAACGAAATTTTTTTAAAAGTAATTATTTTTACGTTAAATTTGCAATTTATTATTTTTTTTTTAATTTTGCATAAAATATATTTTTGCAACTTCTTATCCGCTGTTATCGATATATATATATATATATATATAAATCACACCTGATACCTCTCAGACTCGTTGTTTCATTTATACAACGGTAACATACTATATATAGCAGAAATATTGACAAATTCTTTCAGATGTAACATTTTGTTTTTAAAATTGATTTATTAATATTGTCTTAAGATATTTTTACGATGTATCTTAAGAACAAACCGTTTCAATTATTATTGATTATCGTAAGGTTTTTCTGGCATAAATATATAGTTTTTGAGTGATATAACAGCCAAAATGGAATTCGGACGGATGCCAAGAAGCTATGGCCTGCTTCGCAATCAGAGTCAAATCAAATTTTAATCAAGTGTTCAAAGTATAGTTAAATGAGGAAACCATCGTCATCTTAATCGATGACAGGAATTTAGATAAAAAAGACACACTGATATAACCAGAAGATTTAAAGAGCGATAAAATAACTTTTCATATTAAAAAGTGTTGAAATTGTCACTTCAGATAAAAAATATGTAGGTGTTATCGTGATTAATTTCAGATCATGTAAATAAAAACGGTTACAGAAAACTATTTCATTGCATGTATATTATAATACGTAATTTATTAAATACGTCTTTTGCCGGTTTTATCATATCATAATGTGAAAAGTATGTATATTCCTGATGTGCTCTCGTTTTCATATAAAGTACGCACCGTTAAAAAGTTTTCACCTTTTTAGTGAGTATCAGGGGAAAATTCTTACATCAAATACTGCATGAAAGTCGCTTGAACTCTAAACTTTCGTTTAAGCCCACAAACCTTCAATTAACAGTTTGCAATACTTTTCTGTTGTCGTCACCCGCGATAGTATAAATTATTCCGCATATAGTAGCGAGTTTAGAGAATAAACGCGAAAATTCAGGAACTTTTAACCTACATTTTTTAACGTCCCTGCACATGTAACGACTACGTGGCGCTAGCCAGAGCCATAGTTAATTTTTACTAGGAGTATGGAACGCACATTTTTCAAAAGTTTCATATTATTTCCTTTTTATTCCTTATTTAAAAATTTATTGCAATGAGCGAAATCTTCTATAAAGATATAAAAAATCAAATCTTAATAAAAAAAATGTTTTACATCAAAATATTTTTTCAAAAACATTTTCTATTAATACAAAATCAATAATAAATATAATAGAAAAATAACTATAATAATAATCCATCTTATTAATAATGAACCTATTATTTTATATACAAATATCTTAAATGACATAAAAAACATTTAAATTATTGTGTTTAATAAATTACAATGAGATTAAACACTATTTATTTTTTAAAGTGTTATAATTACATTTATCGTGTTCTCGTAATCATGACAGTTTCAGTCCGACATTTTATCATTAAATCTCTTTTAGCCCTTTACGCCAGACATTTTGTGTGAACTCAGATTTACAAACTTTAGTTAAGTTGTCATTTTTGCCGACAATGTGAATTTTCAAACTCTATTTCAAAACTCCTGTATCCTAATTTTTGTAAAGATATGTCTGAAAGTTTCCTTGATAATATTAAAAAAATAGTTGTTTTTAACGTTTGTTTATCGACATCAACGATTTAACAAAAACTTGCACTTTAATTTTGATTTTGTAACATCCACTCTAGCAATCCGAACAACTATATAGACCGACTTTAAACCGACTGTAAACCGTCTGGTTGGTTTTTGACTTTGTTCCAACTATCAAATTCGTACTTTCGACTATTAACTGACTATAAATTAATTAAAAATAAGACGAATATATAAAATTATAGTCGGTTAATTGTCGAAAGTACGAATTTGATAATTGGAACATAGTCAAAAACCAACCAGACGGTTTAGAGTCGGTTTACAGTCAGTCTATAGTTGATCCGGATTGCTAGGGCAGTGATTATAAGATTAAAAATATATAAAAATAAACGTATGAATATAAATAAAAGAAAGTCTATTTTAAATTTACAAAAAATTGTTTAGAAGTATTAGACACTCCGCAAAGGGTTAAGATTCGAGTGGCGATGCAATTGTTATATATACGGTTACATTTACTTCTTATACGCAGTAGTAGCTTATTTTTCACTTTGTATAAAGTGAAATTTCCGAATACAGGAATGTAATGTGCGAACAAATTTTTTTAATTTGTGTTAAGAAATGTTTATTATTAATGATCATATATAATAAACTAAAATTCATCCGAATTTACAGATAGAAGCAAAGGCTGTTCCCATCGATAAGCGAGAAGCTTCGGAATCCGATCAAGGTAGGAAAACGTGTCGCGTGTCGCAACCGGATCCAATGACATTCGGTGGTCATCCGCAACCCTCTCTGGACGTCCCGTACGCAGTGACCGTTAACAATAAAATGAGCTTTTATGCCATCACAATAATGAAGGCATATCAGAACTATTCGTTCGAGGAATTGCGATTCACTTCACCGGTCGTAAAGAGATCAAGTGAGGGTATGCTGGTCAGACCGAACGGAGACGGAAGCTACAGCGCAACCTGGACGCCTTCTTCGGTCGGCTGGTACTCCATCATTATCGCCATTGACGGATACAATATGGAAGAGGCACGTAATTTAATGATTACTCTTATACACACACCGGAAGTTGTGATGCAACCGGTCACGTTATCATTAATACCTGCGTATTTGCACAATTTTTTAATGATTATGTACAAATAGTTTCTTTGTTATAAAGAGATCTGGTGATACGGAACGATATACGCAATTAACGAAGCTTATTAAACATTTGCTTATTCGGGACGAAGCATTTCTTTCATTCGATTGTTCGTAGTTTGTTGTTCAATTATACAAATGACAATATGTACTTGTTCATATATATTATCTTCAATATTAATGATATTCACTTTGACATTTCAATGAATGTATCATCTGTCATTTTTTTAAATTGGTTTTATTTTCATTCATTCTTTTTTTTTATTTCCATTTAAATGTAATATTCTTTTGTAAAATTACATTATGTTCATACACCTATTTAGTCAAGGATAATACACATCATACCCTTGAAGTTTATGTTGATATAATTAATATGTATAGTCAATATTTTTTAAACAGAGCAGTTTGCGTAATGACTTTTTATTATTGTTTTCCACCTTCAATTTACAATGCCCGTATATAGATAAATAAATAAATATGTAAATCGAAATATAATCAGAACACATAGAACAAATTTTAACTAAAATTTGTTCTATGTGGGAACCTCGACGAAATTTCTCATTATACACCATTTTCTTTTTCTTTTTTTTTTTTTTTTTTTTTTGATAAATTTTACATAAGTTGGGAAATGAAATAAAAATAAAACTCTACTTCGTTTCAAACAAAATTAAAAGTTTCACACATACCGGGAAAATTGTATACTTTTTTTATGAAATATAAAGTATATTTATACTGTAGTTATAAACATATTTTTATCTTAATTATTATTTATTTCATTCTGTCTAAATTTTTTCGATGTTTTTTATTCATGACTATTACAGTTTGAGAAAAAAAAATAAAACATCGAAAAAATTTGAAATTTAACGGTTCATTATACATGGATTTATTTCATTCTGTCTAAATGCCTTTCAAAATGTTCCATTTTTAAATTAATGATTCCATTTTTTTTTAAAATAAATTTCGCTTAATTAGTAATTCTTTTAAAATTAACCTATACATATATATTAAATAATTCAATCAATTCAATGTAATTAATGTACAGTACGAGTGATATTCATATTCAATTTTTCTGTAGGGCCTTATAAAACCGAATCAATTTTTTGTACATTCATACATAAATGGCCACAGATTTTAAGCAACCAAGTTCATTGTCCCTTGCATTCTCATCGTACCTTATGACCCTTAAAGTCCGCTGTGCACAGTAACTTGAATATTTGCCCCATGCTGTTGCAGAATTACAAAGTTGAAGTGAGAGAACCACCACAGGGTGTGCAACCGCCGACTCAGAACATAGCCAACACGCCGCAACAGCAACCAAATCGATTGCGGAAATATATAGGGAAGAATAGCGCCGGTCTTAGAATCCGAGCGCAGCCTTCTCTTCAAAGCGAAAAAATTGGCGAAATTCACTTTAACGACACAATCGCATTCGTCGACGAGGTACTCACACAAACGCATATTATGCACAATGTAACGTGACAAATAAGCCCGACGGATACCCGCTTCATTTTAATCGTTAATAAACGTAAAGTGCTTACAAACGACAATTTGATATTTGAAAATAGCACCGCGGATAATTAATTCGTAAACACTCATATAATTGGTTTCGCAATTAATATCTATTATTAATATTAATACCTTTACAGAAATTATGAATTATGCACGATTAGTCATTTCAATCTATATATAATATGTGGATACTTATAATATATGCAATCCCAATTATAATCTCGTTGGGACAGAAATAAGTTTCCAAAAAAAATTGTTTGGGGGCCATATTCTAACGACAGAGATTTTACCCTCGTATTCCATCTTCAAGGTGATTTAGAGGTCAATTAATGGTTCCGAGTTGGAATTATGTCATTGGATTCCTGAAAGAGCTCAAAATTTTACGTCTAGATGCGAATAAGTCCGTTATAGGGGTCATTTGAAGTTCAAATGACTTAAAAATTAAGGTTATGGTCACCATTGATGCCGACCACTGATCTAAACAACGTTTTATTGGGTCTTAAAATTTTTAGAAGCCATGCAGTAAACCAGCCTCTCTTCACCAAACAAAAATTTTACCCATTCAGAAACATTACTTGCCCTATAAATCACCTTGAAGGTGGAAGTCGAGGTTAAGGTCACTTAAAGCATCAGAGTATTGTCTCAAAGAAAGATATACAATTTTTTTGATATATCATATTTTATATTTATATATTTGATATTATAAATTATGTATTAGGTACTATATTGTATATTCTATATTATATACTTCCCAATTTATAACAAAATGAATTTCAACAAGTATCTTCGCGTATGTAATTCTATTAACATTTTTTAGAATGGCCGCTATTCCACGTTTTCTGTTTCTTCTCTTATTGATATTCCGTCCCGTATTATCTTGAAATGGTTTATTTTTTTGTCGCAGATACACAACGACGACGGCATATGGCTTCGATTGAATGCGGACACGATCTCCGAATATTGTGAGAGCGAACATTTGGAGGCTTGGTGTTTGCAATACAATCAACATTTTGGAGTCACTTTTCTGGTACCCGTGGAACAGCCGAAGTCGGTTCTGGATCAAGTGATCAAGGAAACGACCGTGCGACGGAAGACGGACACTAGCGACGAGTACGTTTTTTTTTTTTTTGGAGAATACATTTTCTACCGAGATGATTTTATATATCAACAGTGTTTATTTATTTTTTTTTATTGTTTACTTTTATAGAAAACGGAAAACGGTTACCTTCGACAATGGGAAAACAATGGTTGTCGTACACAGCGGTGCATCCGGTCATAATATACGAAGTCGACCGAGCCTGAATGCGGCGCCTGTTGGCATCCTGTCTTTAGGAAGTACCGTTACCGTTCGAGAATACGTAAGTGCAAATTCATCAACGTCGTAATAAGACTTGATTACTTTTTATAATTAATGTTTGTTGGATTGGTGCGCGTTTTACAGTTCGTCAATGGTGACGGAACATGGGTTCGCATCGTGACAGATTTTGCAAACAAGCACTTGTCCGAGTCCGACGGGGAAGCATGGTCATTGGCTACCGACAAAGCAGGAACGACTTACATGAAGGACACGCAGGACGAAGGTCTCATCGAGAAGAGGCCAACGGTCACCGAGCCTCCGGTTCCCTCGAAGAAAAAAGACTTGGACATCAGTGGTCCGTCTGGTAGCTACGAGGACACCAAATTCGGCCCGCAGAACATTATGCTGCGAATCGGTGGCTCCGGCGACTGTACCAATACAAATTCATTCCTCTTTGGTACTTACAACCAGCATGAATCGCCAGGAAGTGAAAAGCACACTGTCGATAAGAACGACTCTTCGTTGAAGCTTATGAAAAACTATGTGAAAGAAAGAGCCATGAAGGATCGAGATGTCGGCAGCAAGTTTAGCGTGCTCCAAAAGTGGCTGAAAGGGGAGGATAAAGGACATAGCGATAAAAAAGTATCGTCGGGAAGGTAGTACTTCCAACTGACTCTTTCGGAAACTTTTAATTATCAATTACTTCTTTTTCTTCCTCGGGAAGTTGAAAAAGTTTTCTATTTATTCGAGGCATTTTACTTTTTAGTTTCTGCTTTTAAAAACTTATCGACCCAGTACAAATATAAACTTACGAATTACCATTGCTCTGTTGATTTTTGTATTTCAACGTCATTAATGTTTTCTTGTTTTGTAACTTCAAATTTGCCAGACTAATATCCTACTTGTAATGTAATTTCGCATGCTGTTTACGGCATTTATATAATTGTTTTGCATACTTAAACTATTAGCACACCTCTCGAATGCGAAATACTACTCATCGCGTTAATTAAAGAACGTTTAAGTTTAAATTAATACGTTGATGAATAAATACTTCTCGCAGAGACTTCTCGGAGTTTGTCGGCGTCTCTGTGAAGGAATTGGTGAAGACGATGGGCGAAAGTAGAGCAAACGGCAACGGAACAACACCACCGGAAACACCTCGGAGAATGTCAAGAAGTTCGTCGCCCAAGAATCCCCAAGGTGGATCTCCAAGATTTAACAGCCGCTCCTCCAGTCCAGTGCCAATACCCGGTACGTATTTCACTTGGAAACCTGATTACAACTTTATCCTCGTTTATTCTTGATTTATCATTCCTTCGCCTTACGATCTGTCCTTCCGTGCTTAGTCCAATATTGTGTATCGATATCAAGTATTTGCAACCACATGCGTGTTTTATTTAGTTACAAAAGATTTAACAAGTATTTAGACATAATAGTGAGAGGATATAGGAGAAAAGTTGAAATATATCACGGTCGATGATACAATTTTGATATTTCGTTACAAAATAGTTCATTGAGTATTGTAAAAGTATGCAACTTATGAATAATATAGTTACTTACTAATAATGAAAAATACATCGTATTGAAGATTGAAATCTAAAAGAAAATAAATAAATAAATAGTAAACAATACGTTAACTAATTGTTAAACTAGTACGAAACTCGATAACATTTTATATATTGCATTTAACAATAACAATATTATAGAAATTTCAAGCCGTTTATCAACTGTAAAAATCCTAATTTTTATCATATTCCTTTACTTACACTTTTTAGTGATTTTCTGTTCGCCCTTTGAGACGCATCACGGTCGGTGTATCGACTGCTTTTTGAACCTACTATTACATCGTGTACTTTATTATATAAAAAACTTTCTTAAAATTTTTCCAATTTTAAAATATCTTTGAACCTGCATAATCTGATATCAATATATCAGCGATCTCGTAAAATAAACATTTGCTATTAACAATTAAGAAGTTGAAAGTTGGGTATATAAATTACTAAGTCAAATTAAATTCAATAAAAGTATTGGAGTTTTTTCAAATTCTACTACCGTAAATTTGATCTCTTATTTAGAAAAAAAAATTAATAAATAATATAGATCATATAAACTTCAATGTTCGAGTTGGATTGACTCTTATATAAACAATTCGAAATTCAAATGGAGTAAATAAAATATTTTATATATATATGTATATCTTACTCCTTATTACGCCCCCCACTCCGCCGAAGAGCATCAAATATTAACATTGTCTTTACATAAGAAAAACCTTTCTTCTTTTGTTTTGTTGTCTAATCTTAAAATCTATCAAGTAAGATATTGGATTTTAGTGATCATACCTAGTTCGGAATTTTTTTTCTATATCTTCAAGTAGGTCATTAGAAAGGGAAAAATGTGGAGAATGCATCTGTAGGGCAATATTTTGAGTTTGAATCAATTACTTTAAATTGGACGAATTCTTATGGACTGACTTAAAAAATAAAAAAAACAAACAAACAAGAAAATAATCGCTTATATTTATCATTGCGGGACTCAAAGGGCGAAATAAATAAATAAATTTCTTCTAAAAACACCATAAATATTTGCGAATTATTATTTGATGTACGTCTAATTCTAATGCACAGGAAAACTGTTTCGAATACGGCTTTAAAAAGAGAGAGAGAAAAAAAAAACAGAAAAATAATAGAATAGCTTATTGAAAATATCGAATTAGTTTTAATAGCCTAGTAATGTTTCTCCATTGTGATATAACGAGATTATGCTTGTCAGATTATTATTACATGATTGGATTAGTTTTAACAAAATAGTGATATATTGGTCTTAGCTGGGTCCAGTCGACCGGGATTGAATACCAGCAATTGCCTCTTTCCGCCTACTGCTAATGCTACAGGTACAGGTCTATCCTCTGCTTTCGTTGTTGCCTGCTTATTTCTACTCACTAGAAATTTTATTGGATAGGAGTTCAGATTCAATGATTTCAAGATTTTTCCGATTTTTTTCCCAAACTTTTTCAACTATGCAATCCCACCAGTGGCAATATGATCATTACTAATTGTAAATTTCACGATATATCACGAGCTACATGAAAATGTTGATATTCGCCTTCTGGGACATTCGAACAAGTGCACTGCATGGATTAAAGAACTCTGAAATGTCTGTATGCTAAGAACGTCTAATGTGCCATGAATAATCATCGCAAATTCCGTTGCTTTTTGAACTGCATGCTTTATTCTACTTGTATATTCTACGCTTGAAAGTTGCTGCTGTCAAATTTATTCGTACCGTCCAATACAATAGCTATACGTAAATGTATCGTTCGTCGGTCGGTATTAATCGAAGCGGAAGTATTGGATCGGATTCAATGACGTTTAAAAATGACACTTGATTTTACACTTTTATACTGACTCGCAACTAATCTGAACTTGTCAGGTGGGAGAAATTTGACAGGAGGGGGGGACAGTGCCAGCAGCAGCTCCCTGCTTTGTGGTTCCCCCCGAAGTGTCGGCATCTCCCCTTTAGGTAAGATTCACCAACACGAACCTACTTAAGCGTAACGACTGATCACGATTTCTTTTAATTATATGCCAGACTGACGAATTTGATGTTAAAAATAGAAACGAGATGTACGAAATATTTGTTCACAATGTAACCGATCGGAAATGAAAATTGAATTTTTAAAGAGCATCGTAATAAAATTTTGAACGGTTTGAAAAATGTCGGTTAATCATGTGCGGTACAAGTAACGAGTATAAAACTGCACTTCGTTGGTATTACTTTGGCGAACTCGCTTGTCTTCACGATTTCATTTATATAGCAATGAAATTGTTTACTTGCCACTTTGCATATTACCTCTTCATTCTTCATTAATTCTTTAATCATTTATGAATCATTATTGCTTTTTGTATTTTCAAAGTTATGAATTATTCGGAAATATATTCAACTGCGAATGAAGGGATTTAATAAACGAATTTACATTTGCTGGATTGTTTATATTAATTTAATATCGCACCAAATCGATAAAGAATTGTTTAAGCTCTGGTTTTCCTTACTTTTGCTATCTGAGAAATAAAAACTCGAAAGCGCGAGCTTTCGACAAAGTGATGTCAACCATAGATATATATATACTCGTGGCCAGTATTGAAAATTCATGTAGAAAAAAAAAATTTATCACTCATATACGATTGAATATTCAATGAAATATTTATCTATTTAATATTATTACCGATTGCTGTTGCAGTTTGTATTTTAAAAATAGAAATAATTATTATTAAATCAGTTATCGAAATATTAATTTACGCTGTTGTTCGTAACTATTATTATTATTATTATTATTTTAGCATTATTTCATCATTATTAATTTCTGACTTCATGTATTATTTAAGACAAGTACAGTGTTTGACGAATATTGATTTTAAAAATGCTAATTCCATCTTGAATGTGTACTTGTCAGATTCACAAATTATAATCATAAAACTTTCAGAGCATACTTAGATGAATATCACTAAACACGTAAATTGCAGATTTGAGCTTCTCGAGTAAAGTTTATAATTGCACGGTGTATGCATGCTTAAAGCCTTTCTGCAGGCATTCAATCAAGTTTCGGTACACTTTTTGTGAAAAAATAATTTGATAATTTTGAAAGAAATTTTGCGCGTTTAAAAGTTCCTGACGTGTTCTCTGTGTATTTGAATTTTTTTTTATTATTTATATTATAAAAGTTTCCAATAAATATAAAAACAAATATAAAATTAATCAAGTGAAAATTTAAATAATGAAATAATAATCGTATTTTCGACGCATATTTATTACAAATGCAATATTATTAACAAAAAAAAAGACAAATGTATCGATGAAAGTAATTGCATAGCGTCTGTGATTGCGGTTGTTTGATTTATTTCCATGTAGTATTCCTACAATATTTTTTAGATGTCAAAGTTATAAAAGTTAAAAGAAATAATATCAAAGGAAATTGTTGAGAAAGAAAAATTAAAAGTCATATCGTTTATTCAAAAGAAGATTCCTGGATAATACGTAAATGCATATAACAGTACACTTGACACGGTACAGCATCGATTAAGGTGGCTTCGGCGTTTGGTGCCGTATGAAGTGCGGGGCACCGTGGGTGCATGCGTAACTTTCATACTAATTACGACTTATTTTTTCAAAAA
>JAPYZR010004651.1:0-13463 GCA_030522945.1 Trichopria nigra | reverse complement strand
TCTCAACCAATTTGTCGTCTGGCGCTCAGAGCACTAAGACAATTGGTTGGGGCGCCCAATTTTTTTGTTGTCCTAACCAAGTCTTTTTTTCCGTGCAGAACAAATTTTTCACTCGTACGAAAGTATAATGTCTACAAAATTATTAATGAAATATAATTGGAAAACTCCTCGACCGATTACAAACTATTACGTTTCCCTTTTAAATTGAAAACAGCAAACCTTTAGTGATGTGTTCGAAGCAATTTGTTTTCACCTGAATAAATACTCCATCACTAGACCAATCAAAATTTAAATTCTTGGATTTCATTGGATAACATTGGATGGCACCACCCTCGTCGATAGATGACATTTTATCGAATTTAATGAATATTCATTATAATTAAAAACTTCATCTTCTGCTTTCCAATCTTTCATTTTTAATATAAAATTCGTAAGACAAACAAATTTTTTTGCAAATTATTAAACTATTAAGAAGTGTTAAAAACTACTGATAAAATTGTACAGTTTTTATTGGTTCGACAAAATTCTCCGTTTATTCTGTTTTTCTGTTAATACAGTAAATCGGGTTTAAGACATAAATTATTTACGCAAGTCGTTTAAAAAATAACATTGAGAGCGAATATGGTTATAGTATTGATTCTAGCATCATATCTTCTTATTTAACTGTATTACGTGCTTGATTGTCTTTTACAGTAATTTCGTTAAATAACAACTGAATTATTGCATTCAAACATTTAATGCAGTTTCAAAGAAAGAAATGTAATTTTATTCGTTCTTTCGCTTTCCCCTGCTTCATAAACATTAATTATAGTTGTTAGTCAACGACTTTTATTTACTTATCTTTCTATTCGCGTCTTTTATCCGGCATTGAGTTTGTTACGATATCGATCGACTGAATATTGACACCTTATTTTACAGTATATCAAATAAGTAAAGACCCTTGAATTATTTTTTACTCGCGAGTATTTTCTTTAAAGATATTAAATGCAGAATGTTATAAAACAAGTTCCGTAGAGTGTGAGTTAAAATTTCTTCTTGGCACTTCTGATGGAAATGAATATTTTTTCGATATATCACATGCGTAAAATTCGATTGTAACCCGCCGTTTTTAGTGCGTAAAATAGCGTTTCACGCATACGTACGTATTCGTGCAATTTTTACGCACTAAATCGAATTTTACGCATACTACCTCGGCAGATATCGTATGAAACGCGTGCTTACGTTTTACGCACTGGTGTTATCTTTTTTTTTATCCTTTGTAAACTTAATACAATTCTGAAGAGGGGCCGAAATGTTAAATTAAGTTTTTTTTTTTTGTAAATGCCCGTCGACCGTAATATACTAATACTTTAATTTTTCCTTAATTACAACCCAATGAGTGAAATCGCATTTCACGCACTTGTTGCATAAAATTGTTTAACGGCGCAACAAAAGTAAATTAATCAATACGTCGGTTAAATGTTGAAATAATCATTAAAAACAAATTTATATATTCCACAATAGTATTCATTAACAACGAGTGAGATAAAAAATTAACTAAACATTTATTTATTATACCCGACTAAATAAATGATTCAGATAAAAATTGATTGACAAGTTAAACTGTGACTTTGATTGAGTGCCCAATCCTTTGAATATAGTTGCATAATGTTTGGTTTATTCTGCCGAGAAACATTTTTCTACGGATTTTGAGGATGAAAGAATATTATTTTGAATTTAGTTATATTTTTTATGAGTATTTTAGTTGTTTATTTTAAATTCGCAGTAAATTACTAGATACATCAGTTCCTCTAATAGATATAGATCCTCTAAATTCATAAAATGTTCGCTATATATTCAAATTGATTAAACAATTAATTGTCAAAGATCGCGGTGAAATTTTTATTCAATAGAAATTCATTTTATAAAGGTAATCGTCAAAAATAATAATATCAGACTCAAAGTAATGTTCATTCATTTATGCTTTTATGCGAATATACGGTCACTTCAAAACGCAATTTATGTTATATTTTTCATCAACTAAGAAATATGAAGACTACGACTATAACTTTATATGATCACTAATATTACGTATATCACTAATATTGTTAATCAAAAAAAGCTTTCATTAAACTTAATTGAAAAATATTTTCCTTTCTGCTTAAATTATAAAAGTTGTATTTTAACTTTTGGAAAAAAATTATTAAGATTTTGATATTTACCGCATGAAATACATTTTAACCACAATGGAAGCCGCGGTATGAATGAAAGTGTACAATTTCTTTAGAATTTACATGTAGAGTTCATCTAATTATATATTACATCGAAGCAATATTTGAACTTGCCTCTTAGGATGGAAAACTAGGTAATATAACTTTTACTTCATAATAATTTTTCATAAAAAAGCAGTCGCAGAGGATCTGTGAAATAATATGTTCCATTTTAAAAGTTGCAAAAAATTGCATTTTTTTGTTTTGTTTAATTGTAGTTATTTTCTATTTAGGAATAAGAAAAGTTTCTAAAACATAGTATTTTCCAATACGTTAATAAATGTATGTACTTCATTGATTCAAATATAGAATTCATGAATATTAATATTAAAACGTAAACGTATAATAATCGTCATAATAAATACACGTTTAATATCATAAAATTAAAGTCTTCATCATCCTGTTTAATTAATGGCTGATAGATCATCGTCTTTATTTAATTAAGAATTATTTATAATATACGTTGATTTCATAAATGTTAGTATCTTTGTACGTTTCGACCTTATTTTGAGACCCTCTTCAAAATATTTATTAGAAACTGTAAATAATATAAATATTTTATTAAAAAAAAAAAAAAAAAACAATTTATAAAAAATAAAAATATAATATACATTATTAAACGAAATTCAAACATATTTTTAGCAATAAAAATTATACAAAAATATTTGTAGAAATAATTGTTCGTTCACCGAAAACTAAAAACATTGAATTCATTCTACTATTCGCAGTAGTGACGACGCAGTGATAATTCTTTGTAGTAGTAACTTCATTCTTACTAATATTTACCACTTGTAGTAGCGCAACTTCGGCATTCAATACTGATGACTATTTTCAGTTGCAACTACTACTTTGAGTAGTAACGACCATTTTTAGTTGTATCTGATCTACTTCTTCACAATCACACCAAAAACATTCAGATCATCAGTAACAAGTCATCAGTTATTTTGTTATTATAATAGATTTTAAAAAAGCATGGCTGATAATTTGTTGTGTAGAAAGCATAGTTCTACGCATGTATTGCTATGTTGACATTAACGAATGTTTATTTACAAAACGCGAAGGCGTGTTTTTTACGTAAATATATATATATATATATATATATATTATCATTTTTGTCGTGCTAACTATTAATTTTATTATTTTATACCGCAACATCGGATTTCGAACGTTTTGGAATTTCGAAAATTGTTACAGTAGATATACTAACCACTAATATGCTTAATCAGCTGAAAGTTTCTCGAAAATCAACCCGACTATACTAGTGCGAACATAATTATTATGAAAATGCTAATGGAAATCTAACAACGAGCTCATAAATTGTTATGATCATTAAGAGGTTCTATTAAAATATTAGCAGTTAGTTCAAGAGGGTACACTGATTTATGTTATAGAAGAAACAATAAATAATTAGTATTAATAGTGAATAATGACAATAAAATGAATTAACCATAAATATAAACCTATAGAATTTCATTTACATGAAAAAAGATTTATTGACGCTGGGACATCCAAACTTCAAATTCAATTATTATACATTTTCGGATTATACATGATCATTCTCTCTAAATAAAAATCACTGGAAATTCCGCTGAAATTTCCAGTGAAAAAATTATAGCTGATTTTACAGCTAATTTCACTGATATACAATCAATTAAAAATATGTGCTTCACTAATGCAAATATAGTGAAAGTCATTAATCACTGATTTAAGCATCTGATGCAGAACTTTTAAATCATGTAAAAGTTTATATTGTTTAAAAATAAAGTGACGATGAAACTGTTATGTATGCTGAAGTAGATAGATAGAGAGGGAGAGAGGAGGAAATGTGTATTTTACTGATTAATTTAGTGGACTGTATTTCACTGATTATTTCAGTGAAATTTAAACTAAACTTATGAATCAGTAACAGAAGTAGTTTACTGATTCAATCAGCGACTATTCGCTGATTCTCAGTGGCACACTTATCACTAGTCAAATCAGCGACTATTCGCTGACAATCAGCGGTTTTTCAGTGCTTCATATTTAGAGAGTTTACTCTCGATGTTGTTATTCAATTAAATATTTCATTACGTTGATGAATATCAATTGAAGGATAAGTAATGCACAAGAGACGTTTGAAATTGAGATATCAATACGGCATATGGTAATATCTATAAATGGTTAAATAATAATTGGTTAATTACGAATTAAGTGCTATTCGTTAGTTCTGTTATAGTGAAGAGCCTAAGAATAAGGACAGTTGGTTTCGCCATTACTGCATTTTCATCATTTTTATCGCGAGCGTATTAAATGCGGGGTTATACTTATTTAATATAGTTGTTAAAAGTAGTTAACAGCATCTGAATTTGATTATTTGTAAATTGCTCCCGATGGATGTTATGCACGTACTTCATCTAACACAATAGTATCATAAATAACGACCCCGATTGTAAAGCTATCGTATACGCACTGCACTGCAACTCTCTAGAATATAACATCACTGTTTATTCCCTATCAACTTTACTATTGTGCTATCAATTATTGACTGGATTTCGCGTATTTAATGGTACTTGGGCATCAACAAGCATTTTAAGTTTAAGTCTATATGACCTACTTGGTATATATTCAGAGATCATATACGGAATACCGGCACCAACGGCGGCATAAAGGTTCCGAGGTAAATGTATAGCACAGTCTAATTTTTTTTTCTGAATTCTAACATGTGTTGCTCTTTTATTCTGAGATCGTAATTTATAACTACTATTTAAACGTACAATGTAGCGATTAGAACTGTAATATCGGCAATGCTCTATGTGCAGAGCGTGATTTTACCTCGAGTTTTTTGCGGCTCGTCTAGCTCTTGAACTGCTGACACTACAACAACGGAATTATTGAATTGATTTCAGGTTAAAACTTAAATATTACGTAGACGGATTACTGATTCAAAACAAGTATAGAATGGGAAAACGAAACGTACATCAATGAGTGTGAAAAATTGACACATTTTTATACAGGTTGATTTATTATTTAGGTGTCTGTAACGTTAAAGATATAATTAGACTGTACTTAGATTGTAACTTTAAAATGCTAAATTAAGTATTCGCGTGAAACGTGTAACCTTCCTGAAACGTTACATTTTAACAATTTATTAATAAAAATGTAACGTTACATGATTGTATCTGAAATGTTCCATTGTGACATATGGAATAAATTAAACATCTCGGGAACATTTATAATAAGATTATGTCATTGTAACGTTTCATAAACCGCAACGTTACAATTCGTCCAAGGACATTTGACATTTTTTGACATCACACTGTAACCTTCTTGTAAATGCTGCGCACACCGCAGGTTATTGAAACGTTTCAAAATTACAATGCAAAAAAAAAAACATACCAGAAAGACTATTTTTACATAACACGTTTCGGGAATGTATGTATTACAAGTTCACTGTAAATGTTTAGCGGGATTACTTTTAAATAGCTAGTACAACTTTTTAAAATTGCACGTCGCGAAATAGATAATCCTGCGAAGAGGATCTACTAAAGGTGGTCCAAACGTTAGGCTGGATATGTCCAAACTTGACTATAATTGGTAAGTACTGTACTGACCACTGGACATTTTTTGCAAAATTTAAAGTAAATTTATTACAGCAAATCAGATGAAAAACAAAATGAGTTTAATTCAGATGCATAAGCAGGCAATTTCAAATCGCTTACATTTTTTTGTAATAACTATAAATAGTACCCATTTAAAGTTCAAAGGAAATAGTTCATTTAGTACAATCAGTTGTAGTAAAAATTCACTTTGTAATGTTTCAATATGTTATAGTCTGGTACCAGGAGGTGGTATCATAATGCTACATTTTCATATCGTTCTTGTATTAAGAATAAGTTTTTCTACATATATTGCCATGTATGATCGGTTACCTTTATCAGCAAACATGTAGACTGTGATTTAAATTTATGAATTCATAATTATTCACTGTGCACTCCTTGCAAAATAACACATTATAAATTCCAGTGTTTTAAAAGAAAGCGCGCTCTCGTGATACATTATTTGGACATTTTTTTTTCAGCGTACATGATAACCAAATTTGCATTATTACATAAGTGCCTATAAAACCGCGCTTTTCACTGTCAGACAATGCTTTCGTCAAAGGTCACCTACGTTCCTGTACGTTTAAATATAATTTTGAATACTATATATACGCGTAAAATTTTTCTCGTATACTGTAATACATTTGAATACAATGAAAAAATCTGTGCGTCCTCACTCAAACTCGTCTGAAAAAGGTCGTTTATATTCCAAAAGTACTCCGCACACGCATATGAATTCAAGTATATATGTTTTTCCCCAAGCTGTGCGGAAAGTTGGATTTCTCTCACTTCAACAAGAAATGGAGTTGCTGGTAATCGTACTTCCAGCGCATTGATTAAGAAAACTTTACTACATTTTTATGGTCAAGAGATTTGCCTATCAGAAGAAACAATATAATACTAAAAACTATGGAAATATACACGACAATGCTGTTAAATTAAATCGATTATTACACAAACTGTACAAGGATTTTATAGTGATTTTTTTCTTCCTTGTACTAAAAATACTATATAATATACTAAATGCTATACCTGTACTGAAAAAAACAAAAACAAATTATAGACAATATATTTTTAAACGCGATATGGATATCACTTCCTTAAAGACACAGTAGACAGACAAGAACAAAATCACGATATCTCTCCATTTTCATTGAAGTGAAAGCCATTTTAATGAAGTGATTTCCATTATCCATGTGAAAATTTAACAAAATGAATGGACAGTACGGCTTGAAATCTGTAACCGAGTAAATATATTTTAAAGGTATAAAAAATTGGTTATAATTATTATATTTTTCTTTTTGGTTATTTAATATTTATCCAATAAATGCTTACGGAGACTTGCCTGGAAACTATGAAACTGAAAACTAGGATTTTAACCATTTAAAAAAGAACTATACGGAACTAGTTTGACAAAGCGATCTTCGGCTATAGTGCGAGTGTCGTCAGTCAATTATCTTTGATGACAAAAATCTTATTCATTCGAAATCACTCTATTATATGCAGCTATAGTTGCATAATCATGATGTTTTAAACCGTTTCGGTACAAACCGTTGTCATCTTGGTACATTTTTTATGTGGCCTAAAATTGGTACAAAAACCTTATATTCTTAGTAGTAATTTATCAATTTTTCCCTTACACAATCCAGTTGTCCCATTACTTTAATATGGGAAATATCTGAATTGTCTCCATGGTAGCAATTAATCGTGTCATTCCGTTATATCGTAAAGGCCCCATATCGAAAAACCATTATAAAATCTGTACGACAAAATCTCTCCAGATTTTGTGTAGAAAATCTAGAAATTTGACAGTGTAAATTTACTATCAATTCTGAACGGATAAAATATGAATTCTACCTGGTTTCTATATCGGTTTTGTCTAGAAGATACTAGATCTGATTATGTTTATATCAAATTATTTTTTATGTTAAACTGTAGTAGCTTATTATTCTGTTAATGAAGTTAATATACAAACGAAATTTTAAAGCAAAATTAAAAGTGAAAAATAATTGAATATTTAATGAATAAGAGTACTTTGATACATTATATGAACCTTTTGCAAAATTGCAAATGTTAGAAAAAGAAAAGGCAAAATAATAATATTCATCATATTGGCAACAAATAATGTCAGGAAAGAGAAGAGAATAATGAAGCAAGAGAAGAGAATTACAGGTACATGACAGATTTTACGGTTTTGAATCTTTGCAGTTTTTCCTAGACAAAAACTGGACAGATTCTGTTTAGTACATAGATTGTTATCTTGGCCCTACATATATATTAGGCATCTACCTCCGGATATTGAGACTTTATAGTTTTCTAGAATCAGTAATTATTATTGGAAATCTTGGCAGAATCGATACATCGCCACGATTAATTTCTACCAGAGCGAAGAATTTGAAAAAAAAAACAACAACATTCATTCCGTTAAACATTGTAACGTTCTTGAAACGTTACATTATATTTGTTAATAAAAATGTAACCGTACATTATTGTTTCTTAAACGTTCCACTGTGTCATGGAATAAATTAAACGTAATACGTCCAAGGAAGGTTGACACTTCGCAAGATTGAAACAATTCAATGTTCTTGGAAACGTTACGCACTTCACGTTCCTGAAATGTTTCACGATTGCTATGATGCAAAATAAACATACCTGAAACGTTACATTGTTACTTTATAAAACTTTTTAAATGTATGCATATTACAGACTCACAGAAACATTTCTCAATAATAATGACATCTCTGTAACGTCACAATTTGTGCAAGATTGTTTTACACTTCCGTAAGGAAATTACAATCCCAGTAAACGAAAAGGGATTGAAGCTTAAAAAATGGGATTGAATGGGATTAAAACCGTTAGAAGAATTACGTGATTGGATTATATCAACCAATCATGATGTTTCTCCAATGGTTTTAATCCCATTCAATCACATTTTTTAAACTTCAATCCCTTTTCGTTTACTGGGAATGTAATGCTCTCGGAAACGTTACAAATTCCATGTTTTGTGAGGTTTCAAAATTACTACGACGCGCGTTTAAGTTAGTAATGTAATTTTCCAGGTAACGTTGCGAATGTGACATTTTGTATAAATCATTTCTTGTACGCAGTGAAAGTACGCAAACTCAGCGCTAGGTGACGTACAAAGTCAAAAGTGAAATCGCGTAGCGTCAAGAGGAAAACAAACATTAAGATATTTTTTTGTTACAAAAATATATTGATGAAAAAATTCTACTCGTATATTATTAATTGATACAATTTTTCGTTCGCTGTAGAATGAATTAGAAACTCCCAGAAAAAGTTTTACTATCGTTATTGCAACCAAAATGTTTCACTGTAACGATTACGATGTATACAGGACATTCACCATTTCCAGAACGTTACAGAAACGTTCATATGAGTCAAAAATTGGAACATTATATGAATGCAATGAAGAAGTGACGTTAAATTATTAACGGGAGAGGGATCTTCTGTTTTATTCCACGCGTTGTTCGAAAGTATTTATTGTGACTGGTGTTATCGGTGACACTCAGTTCGCCATATATATATAGGTCCGTACATTAGTCTTTACATCGGTCTTTACCTATTCACTTCTCCTCCAACTATAAAGTTTATAAACTAACTCACGCCTTATTTTGAACGATGGTGACATGTTATTGTTCTCATTTGGGAAGAATTTAAAAGTAACAGAAAGAAAATAATTAGCACTATAGGGGTCCATCATTCGTCCAGTTTTCGTTCATTATGATTATGACGTGTAATGTCAAGAGATGAAAAACATCATCCTGCAACCTAACTGAAAGCTTATTATTGTAAACAATGGAGAGTCGATGTTGTTCCGACCGAGGTATAAATTTGATTTGATGATTCATTGAAAGAATTGTACGACAAGGTAAAGGAACAAAAGGTATACCTGCCATGACCGAAAAGACAATGATACTATTTGCAATCCTGCTGAAACGTCTGAAAACATATCCACGTGCAAAACACTCATGGATTTCACATGATTAGGATCAATCCAATTGAACCGGATATTGAAGTTAATTCGAAATTGAAAGGCGATGTTTGGTATTGCGAGTAACTGGTCCCATTCAATATTGATATAATTTTTGAAAAATGACCAAACCCATTAATCCTATCACTGCTTGTTCGGTCGTTTGAAACTGAAACACCGAAAGTCATGTAACTTCAGTTGTTTACGTCTTGTGAGAACGCTGTTTGGTATAATATCACATGCAATACCCAATGGAACATTTCCGATTGACAGTTCCAAAAATGTTCCAGATGGACACTTGAAGTATCCCCTCTATTGACAAGTTTCATTTACGTCAGGAGTGGACTTTCCTATATACCTCGATTGGTTTTGCTGATTCTTGTGGATTAAGGACCGTATTACATGAAATGTGCAAACCTCGCGTTGACAATGCAAATTGCAGAACCGCGAAATTTGACAGGAATCATTCATCGAAAGGTGCCGGAGCTGTTGCGTTTAGATTTTTAATCGTACCTAAAGCTCGAAATGACTATTACCTTTTTTTTCCAACGTAATAGAGCAATTTCCTTCGTTACTTCATACTTATCTCCTTCGCGAATGGTTAATTGACGAGCGTTGCGACCCGAGTGCACTATATGCAGCGGCACACGCGCGACACGGTCGGTCTCGTCTTTCGCGACGTCGAGCCTGATGGGGGGTCGTAAAAAAAACTCCTCGGAGAAACTTAGGAACGCGTGCGCTCGTTGAGCCGTTGGCGCGTGCACTGACGCCTACTGCTTGAAGCCCGAGGTGCATCGCCGCCGTCGACGATTCCGCCGCCGCCGCCACCACCGTCGGTGTTGGTCGGCGCCGTAGCAAAGTAGATTCTGGCGGCGCTTGGCCGTCGTCATGACGACGAAAATTGAACGGGACGCGCGCGAAAACGACGAAGAAAGCGGCGCCGGCGTCGCGACGTATACGCGCGTAGACCGATGTGAAATTTTGCCCGAGAGGATCCGGCAAAAGGGTTGATGGAAAAAGCGCACGGGTCGCGTTCGGACACGACAAAGATGCGACTTATATAAGCGACGACCGGCGAGCTTTTTACCATATTTCATTTCGCCAAGAGAAATTGAACTCTTCGACGAAATCGAACTTTCGGATACCATTCTCGACACCCGGATCTTTTGTATTTACATTTTTATGATTAAAAAGTATTGCATTTGCAACGTGTCTTTCTTCAGAAATTGATGCATCTCTGCTCGATTTCAATTTCTGTTATATACAGGGTGGGCCAAAACCCAAATATCTCAGAAAGTAAAAAAAAATTATTTAAACAAAAGTTGCTCAAGATAATAGGGCCCATCTTTTGGCATTTTTGATTTTGACCTTGTTATTAATTTTCAAGGTTATTCCAAGGTCAGAGTGATTTTTTCAAATCGGCTACCGTTTCATGTCCGGAACGATATAGTTTTTAAATTGTAAGAATGTGACTTTTACGAGGTTAAATAAAGGTAAAAAAAGGGGTTTTCCTTTTAAAAAAATCACTATAACCTTTAGATAACCTTGAAAATTAACTTTATGCCGAAGGTCGTTGGCCTCCAAACCTTACATTTATTCGCCCATAAATCCTGAGCAGTTCGAAGAAAATTGCTTCTGGACGATTTTCTAACATTTGACCTTTCTTTGACTTTCTGAAGGTCACATTCTTACAAATTAAAAACTATCGTTTCGGACGCGAAAATTTCCCGTTCTTTTCGAATCCGGTGTCAGAAATTGGGATTCCCAATAAAAAAAGAATCACTTTGACCTCCAAATAACCTTAAATATTCATAACAAAGTCAAAACCAATAATGACGAAAGATGGGCCTCATTATCCTGAACAATTTTTTGGATAGCTTTTGATTGTATTTGAGTGTATCGATTAAAATGGCCCATCCTGCGTATACATATATATATATGGGGCATCCTTTGTGAATGGGAGACCCCATGCTCCCCAGAATTCATTTGCTCCAAAAAATTTTGTGCAATAACACCTGTCTACTTTTGTTTGCCGTTGGGCGCTTTTGAAAATTCAAAATGGCGGCACGCCCACACTCCAAAATACAGGAAAACTATTTTATTGTTTTCCTACCACGTGCAAAAAATGTATTACAGCGCATAATAAGAATTATTTTTGTCATTAAAATCATTACTACTTTAAATTTGCGTAATCTAATTGGGGTATTCAAGATGGCGCACACAAAATAGCGACGAAAATTCAAAATCCAATTAATTTGAATGGAAATCGGTACTCGGAAGGTTTTCGAGGTCGCTGATCACGAATCTGTAGACAAAATTGTAAAATTCAAAATGGCGGACCTAATATGGCCGACTGAAATGCAAAATTTCACGTAATTGTGATGAAAAAGCTTATTCAGGGGTATAAATTATATATATATATATATATGTTCATCAAGCGTAGTATCAAAAAGAAGTCGTTCTATTCGATACAAATATATAAGCACAAATCATTAAATACATAATGCTATGACAAAATATAGTATAGGTGCATGAAACGTGCAAATCTATCCACATCAGAAGGTAAAAACATATTCCAGATTTTCTTAATTGTCATTGGTGTTTTGTCCGGCATTTGCACGCAAACTCATCGGTGGAGCTGTGAAAGCAGACCATGGCTTGAAACAATATTAACCCATTCGTAAAATTATATTACGTCTTTACTCACCATAATCGTGATGTACCCGAGCGGTTTAAACCCACCAAGTTGGTAAGCGCACCAACCGACCTGTACAGAGGGCAAGCCAAAACTAATCCCGACGTGATCTTCCTTCCACCTTCTTCCTGGTGCTCGATTTATTTCACCAACACTCGCCGCTTCTAAACCTTTCGTTTGCATTGTTGTATCATTCGATATACAATAATGAACGTAAACATAAATATTGTTTTCCAATCGATAAAAATTTTATAAAAAGCTGGATATCCAATGACCTTTTAAATTTGTCCATGGACGAATTGAATCACGGACGTCCAACGGTTTATAATGTTACAATATATTTAATTTGTATGTATATTGCACCTAAAAAAGCATTCTTTTGTCATTTTTACAGTTACTTCGGGCGAAGTATTGAATTTACTAACAAAAATTTTTCCGATTCTTCGATTTTGGGAATTTTTTGGTGGAAATCTATTCGACCGATTTTTAAAATTGACCACTTATTCCCTTCGTCTATTCCTGGACAACATAAAGGTATTTTTTTATTATTGTGTAAAAATTAAATCGCGTCGAAGGCAGGGGTTGAAGACATGAAAGTCGAAATGTCCGATAACTCTCGATAACTCACGAACGAATAAACAGAATATCTTCTGTAACCTCTTTTTGAATATGCTGGAGCAATAGAATGAACCTATCAGATTTTGGGATATATCTACCAAGTGCTTCACGTCGAAAATTGCCGTTTTTCCGCCCAACTTCGACTTTTGTTACTTTTTTTCATCCACTTTTTTCAAATTATCTCATGAACAAAACGTACTAACAACATGATTTTTTTTTAATCACGCAGTTCAATGCGCCCGAAGCTGTGGTTGATGACAGAATTGTTTCGAAAACAAAATGGCGGCTCACGGAATGAAAACCCCTTATATTTTTAGCCATTTCACGGTTAT